>JBBBDQ010001063.1:135000-295000 GCA_037127315.1 Ascarosepion bandense | reverse complement strand
ACATTTAGATAGAAAGATGCAAAAGGATAAATAGATAGATAGATAGATAGATAGATAGATAGATAGATAGATATGAATGAGCTTAGATAGATAGATAGATAGATAGATAGATAGATAGATAGATAGATAGATAGATGATAGAAAACGATTGAGATAGATAGATAGATAGATAGATAGATAGATAGATAGATAGATAGATAGAAAACGATTGAGATAGATAGATAGATAGATAGATAGATAGATAGATAGATAGATTAGATAGATAGATAGATAGATAGATAGATAGATAGATAGATAGATAGATAGATAATAGAAAGAAAGAAAGAAAAAAGAAAAGAAAGTAAGATACATAGATAGACAGATAGATAGAGAGAGAGAAAGAATTAAATGGACATAGTGATGAACAGACTGAAATACTTCCGAATTGTTCCTCTCAAAACAATTCACTGCATTGAAACTGTTCATACGCAAATAGCTTCATTCAACTTCTCACCGTTTACCAAATTCAGTTCCGGCTGTATCTATTCTAAGGCCTTCTCTGAAGATTGAACCCGCTACGAAAGTCGAGCTTGTTCGACCTGGCGCTAAAGTAAACGTTCTTCTTTTTTTCTTTTTTTTATATATATATGTTCCATTCTCAGACATCTGAGCGCAGATATGTTGCCATGGAAAATACTGAATAATTACGGATCATGGTGGGATGGAATCTTGCGTGGCGCTATTTAGGCAGACATTATGACGACACACTTTTCTGCGTGTAGAGCATCAGAAAACGGCAGTGAAAAGGATTCTGTTTGTAGCATCTTCGGCGTAGTTGTCCCTCCTGGTTTGACCAGTAGAATTACATTTGATGATATTAAGGCCTGTAGAGTGACTTTATCTACGTGTGTAGTATGGTAACAGACAGGGAAATATTTGGCGCAGAAATCCGATGAGTTCCAGGATTGTATTTTGAGACATTTGCGCCGGTAGAGAAACTTTTGCTATCTGGTTAGTGTGATAACAGACGGCGGGATATGTGGCACATAAATTCAAAGATGTGGAAAAAGAAAGAGCCTGAAAATTCCATGCCCTGAACTTGTGTACAACAAAGAGTAGATAGACTAAACTATCGCCCGGTTCATACTCCACCCACGTCTATTGAACAGGTGAAGAGGCTCATCCCTTGTTCCCTGTTTAGGATGTGGTTTCCGGCTTTCTCTTTTCCAATCTTTTCACTCTTACGTAGACCCCTACACATCAGTGGCGTTACCGCTTTGCTCGGGGTGATATGGTTAAAAAAAAAAGACTTTAAAGTACACTAATACTTCGAATCAGAAAGCGACAACTGAACCTTCGATGTATATAATGAGAAAAGAGGGCTCGGAGAACTGACATGCGCAGGACATACTAAAGACAAGAGGGTTAGAAGAAACCCTTTATCAAACGAGCTTTAATTAGTAGAACAGAGACTAGGAGAGATAGCGAAAAGACGACCCTTTCATCGTAAAGTCACTTCCCTCCTTCCCTTCTTTGGTACTTCTCACCTGTGGAACTCTCACCTGTGGAACTCTCTTCTAGCTTTTCGCTTTCCAGTCAACTTTGATCTTCAAACATTTAAATGCAACGTCAAGTATTAACTGCTATCTTTTGTTTTATAATCTTTTTTTATAATCGTTTCACACCAAGAGAAGCAGTACTGCCACTGGTGCACAAGGGGGTTACAGTGCGAGAAAAGGTACAGAGGATATCGAAGAAGGGATAAAAGAAAGATGGCAGAAAAGGAAAATTGAAGATGGCAATTGACGTTGACTTTAAACTTTTGGAGATTCTTGCTATCTGGGAAGCAAGTACACTGAATGGCATTCCACAAGAGGGAAGTGCGAGAAAAGAAATTGGTAGAGTAGAAGTGGGGGTTACATTTGCCAATCTAGTAGCACGAGTGAGTGAATTCATATGGGCGGCACAGAGCAGAAGCCGTTAAAATATTTGTAGAAAAGACAGAGGGAAACCACATCCCGCCAGTGACAAAGAGGCGAAGTCGAACTGCCAAAAGGGGCCGATTAAATTGCAGATCGTTCTTTGGATTTTGTTTAGAACCCCGAGATGAATAGCAGGAGCAGCCGACCAGGTATAAAAAAACAGTATTCAATGCACGGGCGAATGGTAGATTCATAAATGTGCAAAATGGATTCAGATAAAAAAAACTTCCTGACCCGATTCTCTCATATTGTCTAACAACCAGCAAACCCTTACGTCCTAGTGGTTTCATTGCCACACTTAGTGGAGAATTTACTTTTTAAAAAAATTACCTACAAAAGATACGAAGTTGCAAAGTGTCAGGATCGCCCACGTTCCGAAGTTTGAATACCGGTATTTCTGGCCTGATTCTAAGCTAAGCTTAGTAAGCGACAACAGATCTATGTCGGAATTTCAAAATTTAAGAAATTTAAAATTTAAGAAATTTCGTTTTTACCACCAAAGCGATAACTGCGTCAAATTCTTTTAGGATGTAGGCGAGTATGGTTCCCCACAATTTCTTGTATTGCGTTTCTCTTAATAACGTTTGACTCTTTGTCATTCCCCTTTGTCCCTTTTATGGCATCCATTTATACAAAAGTAGGTTACGCTTGCCAGACCCGTCTTTTCTAAAAGGGTAGTTTAATAAAATCAAGATCTGGAAGTTATATATATATATATATATATATATATATATATATATAAAGCTTAGACCCGATATATATATATATATATATATATATATATATATATATATATATATAGCTTAGACCCGATAAAAAAATCAATAATTACTGTGATTTTTTGTTGTCTTTCAACGATAGCACCATCAAGTATATCAGACGGTATGAACGGATCCTACACAAAATTAATAGACAAAACTTGTCTATATTATTCAATGAAACCTGCATTACGATGGATAAATTGATGTCTAAATTAGGCGAATTTACGATAATTACACAAGAATATCTGAAAATATTAAAGATAATTGCCATTGGCTTTATACATGGCTTAAGACGACTTCGGAATCTCCTGCATCTCTTCTGGACGGTGTCCTTTTTAAGGATATATATTATATATATACATATATATTACACACACAAAGGGAACCTGTAGTCATAAACTACAAAAGGCACACAAAAATAATTAAAAAGTGCTCAGTGCCACACAAAGTGGTAGGCCTACATTCTGTCTTATATGCCAAGCTCTCCTGCCGATTCCTTCAATTACCATGGCTTTTAGCTTGAGCGCTTTATACACCAGAATTAATTTTCTTTCCAGTTCATTTTTTTTCTTTCTAACCCCTCCTCTCAGAGAATTTACGTCTATTCTAACAACTTAACCAGGTTGGTAATCACTCTCTACCAGATTAGTTGAAACCCCTGTGCTTTTAATAGCTTGCACTCATCTGAGTATAAATGCTCCGAGTTATCTTAGCCTGAATATTGCATTTACGTGTAGGAAACCCGGGTCGCGACCAGTTTCAGATGTTGGGAACAACCAAAATGTAAATTATATATATAGTCATCCGCAGACAGATCTGTTTCGCTGTATCACAGCTCATCAGTACGGTTAAACTCTGATTGCTTTTAAACCAGAATTGAAACTCGACCGAATTGGCGTCAGTCGGCGAATCTACCTCTGGGATATGGGCGCTGGGAGGCAGACGTTTAGCGTATCATGTATCGTACGCCAATAGCCAGAGTGCTCTAATTCATTACTGAATGAGCGATATATGCTGATAACTATTTGTGCTCTCGCCCCTTGATTGAGCACTCTGTAGATTTTAAAAGCAGTAGCTACTCACTGCTACTAAGCATCGTTCTTCAGCAATGAACTGAACACTCTCGGTTACTGGCATCTGTTTACATTGTGTATATAACACGCTAACATCTACTTTTCTCCGACGTGTACCGAGAGCTTAGGGGTAGAATCTCCTGCTGATGTCACTTCGGTCAGGTTTCAATCCAGGCTGGAAGCAATCAGATGTCTAACTGTACTAATGAGCTGTATTACAGGACTGTATGCGGATGACTATATATATGTTTAACGTAGTCATCCGCAGACAGATCTGTTTCGCTGTATCACAGCTCATCGTTACGGTTAGACATCCGATTGCTTTAGTATGTGCGTTAAAATCGATCAAATTTAAATTAAGTTAGACCAGTAAACAGTTGTATTTGAAAGTGTTCAATACATGTTTGAAGGCAGATAGAGATTCAACATGTAAAGCGTTTTTGGAGTAGATAGGCTTATAATTGGAGTAGATAGGCTTAACTATCGCCCGGTTCACACTCCACCCACGTCTATTGAACAGGTGAAAAGGCTCATCCCTTGTTTCCTGTTTAGGATGTGGTTCCCGGCTTTCTTTTTTTCCTATCATTCTACTCTTAAGTAACCCCATGCGCATCAGTGGCGTCACCGCCTTGCTTGGGGTGATATGATTTTAAAAAAAGGGTAGGGAAGATAGCCGGTTACGCTATCATGGTTTGGACCTTTTCGGTTTCATCAGGTGATTTGTTTTGACTATTGGTTTTACCCTTAACGCTTTTATAAGTTCATAACTGGAAGTTCAAGGTAAGGAAGTGGTTTATTATTGCGAATGTGTCTACATCCATACATTATTTCAGATCTTTTCTTTAGTAGCTTTTGTCGTTCTGGATATAATACTATAGCCAACTTTTTTTTCAATTTACTGATATCTCCACCGTATGAGTGTGTGTGGGGGTGTTTGCTTAAATAATTTAGACATGTTGTCTATTCTTATTTTTAATCATCATACCAAAAAACTTATTCTTAACTACGAGAGGAGTAAAATATAAATAAATTGACATTATTATTAATCAAACATGCTAGAATGAAGATATGCTACCTAATATGTGAGTGTATGTATGCGTGCATATTATATCGTATCTATTTTTAAACATTTTGTTTTTATAAATACATACTTTATTTTTTTAACCGAACTTATTTATTTTCTTTCTTTCTTTCTTTCTTTTTTCTTATTCTTATTTAGCACCTCGTTGTCTTCCTCTTCCATCACATTCTTTTTCATTTTCATCTTTTTTCCTGCTTTTCTTTCTTCTCTATATTCTTATTCTTCTTCCCTTCTTTTCTCTCTCGTCCTCAACGTGAACATCATGTTCTCGTTATTTGTCTTCCTTTCCTTGTTCCTTCCTTTCTCCTCCTAACCTTCTCAACCCCCTCCTCCTCCTCCTCCTCCTTTTATGTATTAATTTTTCAAACTTTGAAAAATTATCGCTTAAAGCATTTATTTTTATTTTTCAGCATTTACGCTTTTGCAATTCAGATCTGCTTAAAAGCCGCCATTTTTCTTTACTCGACGCGGACAACGATTTCCGTTGCCCATAGTTGTCATTGCCTTGTTGAACATAAAACTAAACACCATTAACATCTCTCTCTCTCTCTCTCCTCGAGTATCATTCACAACGGGCGTACACACGTACACACAAGTGAAATGGGCCTGAAGAAGATTTGCCGAAACTTAAATAATATCGGTGTTTTCAGCAAAATAAGATGGCGAATGTGCGGATATGTGTTGTGGTGCATTGGATATCGGCTCGGAATGAGAAATCAGGTAGCAGAGTTCGAATTCCAGCCGAATCCATTGCATTCACTTACGCGCAAATACCCTTGGGAAAAATATTAAACCGTCTATTCCTTCCAGTTATGGGTTAAATAACAGGACAGACTGGGTTCTATAGCCTTGGTTGGCAACCAGTCTACCGCAGAAAGTAATGGCACCCTACTGCGGGATAATCTTCTGCCCAGTCAGTCATGTCTCTTTCGAGACATGATCGCCCAAGCGTGTTTCACGTATGGCACTTAACTGACTGACTGAATATAATAGTTGGAAACATGCTAAAGGCTTCTACTGGTCATAAAGTGGGGGACCAGTTTTCCCTTGTAATGAAGTAATAAACTGATCCCCCATAATTACTATTTAATAATATAATACATCTCTTCCTCCTCTAGCTATGAGTCAAATAGCAGGACAGACTGGGTTCTATAGCCTTGGTCGGCAACCAGTCTACCACAGAATGGCAACCAACTGCGGGATAATCTTCTGCCCAGTCAGTCATGTCTCTTTCGAGACATGATCGCCCAAGCGTGTTTCACGTATGGCACTTAACTGACTGACTGAATATAATAGTTGGAAACATGATAAAGGCTTCTACTGGGCATAAAGTGAGGGACCAGTTTTCTATTGTAATGAAATAATAAACTGATCCCCCAAAATTACTACTTAATAATATAATACATTTCTTCCTCCTCTAGCTATGAGTCAAATAGCAGGACAGACTGGGTTCTATAGCCTTGGTCGACAACCAGTCTACCGCAGAAAGCAATGGCAACCTACTGCGGGATAATCTTCTGCCCAGTCAGTCATGTCTCTTTCGAGACATGATCGCCCAAGCGTGTATCATGTATGGCACTTAACTGACTGACTGAAGATGGCGATTTCCTTGTAAAAATATTCAAATGAGACGATGTTAATTCATATCAACCCAACTTTCTATCAAAGTCTGTACACATCTAAATATGTTCCACCCGACTGTGATTTTGCAATATTTTATATATATTCCTCTTCTTCTTTTATGTGCCGTATCCCCTCAAGACGTGGGTGATCATGGTCCTCCACATCTTACTGTCCCTTGCAGGTCGTACTAAATTTTGTATCGTTATTTATCCCAAACCCTGCTCTGCCATTCATTTGCTCAAGCCTATCAAGTATGTCACCCGCTGTTTTCCCTTGTCTATCTTTCTTTATATCCGCCCTGTGAGTATCAGATTCTCCAAACTCTCCTTCCTCATTACGTGTCCCATGAGTGATTAGGCTGCGCATGTATCTTCTGTTAGTCTGTTTACATCTCGATCTGTCTGCCATACATCTCTCTCTCTCTCTCTCTCTGCTCTCCCCCTCTCTCTCTCTCTTTCTCTCTGGTTATGTCTAACATTTATGCTTCTTTCTGTCGCTCTCTCCTAACTTTCTGTCGCTCTCTCTGTCTTTCTCTCTCTCTCTCTCTCTCTCTCTCTGTGATTCTCTTTGCCATCTCTCACTCTTTCTCTGGCTCTGTTTACCATCTCTCTCTCTCTCTCTCTCTCTCTCTCTCTCTCTCTGAGGCTGTCTGCCATCAATATCTGTCCTTCTGGTTCTGACCGGCATCTGTCTATCTCTCTCTCTCTATCTATCTATCTATCTATCTATATATATATATATATATATATATATATATATATATATTTCTCTATCTGTCTCTCTCCATCTTTCTCTCTTTTCTCTCTCTCTCTCTCTTTCTCTCTCTCTCTCTCCTGTTTCTCTGCTATCAGCCTCTCTCTGGTTTTGTCTACCATCTATGCTTCTCTCTCTCTCTCTCTCTCTCTCTCTCTCTCTCTCTCTCTCTCTCTGCCATCTATGTCGTTCCCTGTTCCTCTCTGTCTGTCTACCATCAATGTCTCTTCCTCTGGCCTTGTTCGCTATCTTTGTATCTCTCTCTGGCTCTGCCTGCGAGCTATCTCTCTATTTATCGACCTACCTCGCTCTGTCTCATATCTTTATCTACGTATAATGGCCAATCCTTCTGTAACTTTATACGCAGCAGTTTCTTATCTTTCAACATCAGTTTATTCCATGCGACTTTTTATAGGTCAGTGGCAAACATTAATACCGTACGTTTAATATTATACACTCCAAAATATATCAGTTTATGAACCGATGACCTCCATCTCCTATATCTATCTGTCTGTCTTTCTATCTATCTCCAGTCTGTTAACTTTATTCGTCTACCGATATTTAATCTGACTTTTACTTTAGATGTCGTGCCTGGTCAGTATCTAGATGGGTGGCAAAGAGGTGGGTACCTAAATGAGTGGCAGCTGGGGAATACCAGGTGCTGTAAGCTTGGATGTGCGAGTGGGGCAATGGTACCAACTTGGAATTGTTATTCAGGGTGCTCAGTTCCAATTCTAGTTGGGTTTTTTATATACACGTACGCGCAAAAAATATTCTCAGCAAAACATTTTTGACTACAAAACTAGAAGACATTTTCAGTTTTCTAAAATAAAAAAAGAATAAAAACAAAAATTTTCATTAAAATCTGATTAAATCAACCTTTTCACTATAACCGAATATTTAAAAAAATCCATAAAACCCCACCGTTTTGGCATTAAATAACCCACAGAGGTTGCTGTGCCATTAAACAAAACTCAAACTCAAAACTTTTCATGTACGTTATTGGCTATCGCATCAAAACCAAGGTTAGCTTACCGATAAACATCACACGAGATTTAAGGTTTCTTTTTTTTTTAGAATTATAATATAAGACGATCACCAACCTAAGAGGGAATTTGGGAATTTAAAAGTCGTCTTATACACGGAAATATACGGTGTATATTTTACCTGTCATTCTTCGATATCTTTACTTTCATCGTTGTTTCGCTTTTCTTTCTTGCTTTCTCTTTACTAACGTAATTCTTTCGATTACCAGAAAAGAAACGTGTTTTTCTTCTTCACAACAACTCAGGTTTACAAAGCTGTAAATGCACTTAAGGGTATAGACAGATCAAGAGATACGCATAAGCGGAATTGCATGTACTCAAATAGAAGGGGAAGTGAGAATAAAAGTGGGGCTGTAATTTTTATTTTTAATAATTTAACGAAACGTCTTTTTCCTAAAATCTCTCAGCCTAAATAAAATCGGCGGAGGAGGTTTCTTGGATATAAAATAAAACAAATAAGGACATTATGGGTGGATATTTCTAAATTGTAGCTCTTTAACAGTGACCATGAAAAGCCGTAATTTAATCTGACCTGCTTCTTTTCTATTCTTATTTTTATTTTTATTTAAATTTTTTTTATTTTCAATTTTTATTTTTCTGTTTTCTTTCTTTTTAATATTTTTATTTATTTATTTTTTTTTTTTTGTCAATTTTTATTTTTCAATTTATTTTATTGTATGTCTTTTCGTTACTGTCATTCACGGGCCGGATCTAACATTTTCTGGTAGCAATCATTTGCCCCTTTCTTTTTTCTCTCTAACTTTACTTCTATATTTTTTTTTATACACACGCAAACAAATAAATGTATTTCCCCATAATGTTTTGGTCTCGCTGACGAGATAGGTGGTTAAACATATCTAACGAAATGGCCTTCCGATTTAAAAATTTACAAATGAATATATATATATATATATAATTAGGTGTGATACGGCGAAACAGATCTGTTTCGCTGTATCACAGCTCATCAGTACGATTAGACATCCGATTGCTTTTACCCAGGATTGAAACCTGTCCAAATTGTGTCAAGTCGGCGATTCTACCTCTGAGCTATAGGCACTCGGTAGAAGGTGGCAGACTTTTAGTGTATGATATATCATCCGCCAGTAGTTAGAGTGCTCTAATTCATTACTGAATGCGTAAATGCTAGAGTAGCTACTGCTGATTTTTCAAAGTCTACCATGCTTCCAGAGTGTTCAATCAGGGTGTGAGAGCGTATATATATATATATATATATATATATATATATATATATATGTGTGTGTGTGTGTGTGTGTGTGTGTGTGTGTGTGTGTGTGTGTGTGTGTGTGTGTGTGTGTGTGTGTGTGTGTGTGTGTGTGTGATATTTCAGACCGGCTTCGGCCTTTCACCAGAAACAAATTATTTTAAAATTTAAAAGCGTCCGTCGCGAGAAGCGTCCGTCACGTGATGTAGAGAGCAATTGAGTTTGAATATTTTTAAACGTAAATCTAACTGTAATAATACTTTTAAATGTTGTTTTAAAGAAAAAAATTTTAAGTCTATCTAAAAAATGTTTAACTATTGAAATATTTATAAAGATTCAAAATACCTAAGTCCCTATTTAACCCTAGCCTATATGTATTTAATTTTAAAATCCAGTATTTTTCTTTCTTTCTGCGTGAGTATCTGGAACTAAAATCGGAATCTAACAGTAAACATTTGCAGTTTTCTAATGTGTGTCTTGGTTGATTGAAGTGTTCAGCTATGGGGGAATAAGGGTTGTTTTGGCGTATGCTTAGTTTATGATTATTAAAACGGAATCTAAAACTGTTTCCAGATTCACCAATATATCCACTATTTGGACATATTGAGCAGAAGAGAAAATATATCATATTTTGGCTGTCACAGGTGAGGCGTGGTGGGTGTAATTTGATGTTGGTGTTGGGTATAGAAAATACAGTATCGTTTACTAAATGTTTACAAACTAAATAGCGAGATTTGTTACATCTGAAATGCCCTGATAGGTTTGTATCTTTTAGGTATTTGGTAGAGGTGAGGATAACTGATAGCTTGGGTGTTTGTTTCCTTGCATAATCGTTCCAGTCCTTTTATTTGAAACTTAAAGATAGGTGTAAATAGAATATATAGGATGCGATGGGTAAATTGTCCCTATTTTTATTTTTAATTTCGCGCATGCGTGTTGTATGTTTTTTATTTTATTGACTAGACAGTATAGTAGGGTCAGCTGGGCACCGCTTGTGAAAAATGACCACCATAGCGCAATTCACTCCGTCAGATATTTGGAAACAGCATGCTGTACTGCTTGCCTTTTTGCGCCCGAAGCTCCAATACGGACATTTCAGCGTATTTGCGAGTCAGTCTGAGGACAGTGCAGAGGCATCGGAAATTTGGGTGCCTACGTCAGACCTGAGAAGGTAATTCTTGTGATAAAATCACCCTTACATCTGACCACCCAACTCCCCATACTGCAACCTCATTGATTATTATGTGTGGGGCTCAGATTAGCGAGAAATCAACAAAATTACTTGTGAGATCAAAGATGAAATAAAGGAAAAGATTATGACACAATTCACTAACTTAAACAAGGAAGCCCTCCAGAAAATTGGTAAAAGATTCCGAAGGGATTTAGAGGCCGTAGTTGAAGCCAATGGCGATTTTATTGAATCATTGTACTTTTTAGTATTTCAAGATATTTTTGTTCAATTTTGGTAATTATCTTCATTTTTATAGTTAAATTGATGAAGAGCCTTAGATAGATAGATAGATAGATAGATAGATAGATAGATAGATAGATAGATAGATGAAGATAGATAGATGTAAACAGAATTAGATAGATAGATAGATAGATAGATAGATAGATAGATAGATAGATAGATGTAAACAGAATTAGATAGATAGATAGATAGATAGATAGATAGATAGATAGATAGATAGATAGATAGATAGATAGATGAAACAGAATTAGATAGATAGATAGATGAAGATAGATAGATAGATAGATAGATAGATAGATATGTAAACAGAATTAGATAGATAGATAGATAGATAGATAGATAGATAGATAGATAGATAGATAGATAGATAGATAGATAGATAGATAGATGTAAACAGAATTAGATAGATAGATAGATAGATAGATAGATAGATAGATAGATAGATAGATAAAGAATTAGATAGATAGATAGATAGATAGATAGATAGATAGATAGATAGATAGATAGATAGATGTAAACAGAATTAGATAGATAGATAGATAGATAGATAGATAGATAGAAACAGATTAGAAATAGATAGATAGATAGATAGATAGATAGATAGATAGATAGATATAAACAGAATTAGATAGATAGATAGATAGATAGATAGATAGATAGATAAACAGAATTAGATAGACAGATAGATAGATAGATAGATAGATAGATAGATAGATAGATAGATAGATAGATAGATGTAAACAGAAATAGATAGATAGATAGATAGATAGAGGTAAACAGAAATAGATAGATAGATAGATAGATAGATAGATAGATAGATAGATAGATAGATAGATAGATAGATGTAAACAGAATTAGATAGATAGATAGATAGATAGATAGATAGATAGATAGATAGATAGATGATAAACAGAAATAGATAGATAGATAGATAGATAGATAGATAGATAGATAGATAGATAGATAGATAGATAGAGATAGATAGATAGATAGATAGATAGATAGATAGATAGATAGATAGATAGACTTTTCGAAAAGCTCACTTAGTCGTCCTTTATATTCTCCTTCAGTCATTGAGTCCAATTTGTGAATAGCTTGAAACACGTGACTCAGAAAGCGGCGGAAAATTCCCTCAAATCTTATTGATCATTTCTCTCGACGAATCCAAGGATCTACCTGCCGTTCTATTTTGCTGCGTCTTAAAAGCAAGTAACGGAGAAAAGAAGGAAAGACAGGAGAAAACGAGAAAGGAAAAAAAGGCGTCGGAGGTGTCAGAGAGAAGGTAACAAAAAATGAAAGAGAGTCAGAGGAAATATGAAGAGGTGAGGAGAAAAAGTTAATAAAAAAAGATAAGAGAAAGTGAAAAGAAAGAGTAATTAGGGAAAAACAAAGAAATAATAATGGACTAACGGAATGAGAGAGAACAAGACAGAATAACGGAGAGAGAGAGAAGGAATAAAACAGAAAGAGAGAATAATAGAGAGAGGGAAATGTGAAAGAAACAAAGAAAGAAACTAACAAACAAATATCGGAGATAAAAAAAAATAAGAAAAAGGAAGTAAAATAAGGAAGAAAAAGTGAAAAAGAGAGAAAGAATAACGGAAAGAGAGGATATAAAAAAGAATAACGGAAAAAGAAAGAAAGAAAGAAAGAAAGAAAGAATAACGGATAGAGAGGATATTAACAAGAATAACGAGGAAAGAAAGAAAGAATAACGGAAAGAAAGGATATAAAAAAGAATAACGGTGAAAGAAAGAAAGAAAGAAAGAAAGAAAGAAAGAAAGAATAACGGAAAGAAAGAAAAAATAACGGAAAGAAAGGATATAAAAAAGAATAACAGTGAAAGAAAGAAAGAATGAAAGAATAACGGAAATAGAGTATATAAAAAAGAATAACGGCGAAAGAAAGAACGAAAGAATAACGGAAAATGATGGTATAAAAATAGTAAAGAATAACGGTGAAAGAAAGAAATTTAGAAAGAATAACAGAAGCAGGAAATGTCACGTTTCTAACTCGGACCTTCCGTCAGCAAAGACAAATTAATTCAGACACCGTTTTTTTGTTTGTTTGTTTGTTTGTTTGTTTGTTTGTTTACCTTTACCTCTCGTCTCACTGCGACGTCTTTCTTGTTACTGTTTTTTATTCTATTTTATCTTGTTTTCCCTTCTCTTTCATTCTTATGCTTTCTAAAGTAGATTATGCTTCCTTTTGTTTTAATTCCTGCCCTCATCATACCGTTTTTTATCCACTCTCGGCAACGTGATGATGCCACGTGAGTAGAGTTTGCCCTTTGGCGGGATCTTCAGATTCTTCCTGTTGGTCTCTGTATCCACACGCACTATTCGCCTCTCTGCCGTGATCGATGAACACAGCAACAAGTCCCTTGCTCGTCCAGAATTCTTCGAGTTTTTCAGTGACTTCGGCCCCACCTATTCTTACTTACTTAGGACCTGCGCTAGGGTCATAGAAACTGTTGGGAGAAGAGCCTATAGGCACAGAACCGAATCCATGGATAGATGCATTAGCCTTCCAATTCCAACACTAATCGAATGGGCCGATGTGTCGGATAATCGGTCAGAAATTCCAACGCCAGAAGTAGCCCTTCATCACATGCATTTGACTAGCATAACGACTGAGATTCCCAACTTGGATGACAAGCCCCCATTCTGCTACTCTTGGGTCGTGACATCATCGACTTATACAAGGTCTACGCTCAGATCAACGGCCCTCACAACGCTCAGAAACTGGAATGTATGCCTTGTAGGAACACATAAACCATTTACTGTAGACACCTTCTTCACCAGAACCCAAGAAAGAGGCCGCCCGACAAACTTTGAACCTTGTCCCAACACGTTCCAGGCCAAGGAAAAATACCACCGACAAGAACTGGGTAACTCTGTTTTCCAGCTTACTAAAGAAGACAACCGATTGGCCTACTCCATAGAAGACAGAATCTTCCTCGATATCATGGAAAAGGGCACGAAGAAAAATAGTCTCCACAGCTGGGTTGCGCCTCTTCCACTCAAGCCACCCAAACTTCGACACCCGAAAAGCCGACAGCAAGCAGTCAGTCAGCTCAACCTACTTGCTCGTCAATTCAGAAGAAAGCAATATTTGGCACGGGGCTTCTTTTCTACTTCAAAAAAAAAAAAACAAATGGCCCTTGGGCCTGATTACACGTGTCCGAGCAGAGACGGAAGAGTGCGATAAGAAGTGAAAATTCACAAAAATGACCGTGCAAAATTGTTTCCTGAGACCTGTGACAGAGACGGTACGTCTCCTCCCCAACTTGCAGCTGAACCTATCAATTAAAACACTCCATCTTCCTCCCCCATCATCTTATCTGTATAACAACTTCCCTTGTCGCTTTTCTCGCTCCTTTCAACAACTTATTTTTCACAGAAATTTTACCACTCTTTTCGTCATCCTCCTTTCTTTCTATCCTGCAATGTTCCCTGCCAAACCCACTACAACTTCCCTGCCAAATGCATGCCCAGCACACTCACAACACAAACACAAAACAGACTTTCACCTAAACCTTTCTAGATTTAACAATCTCAGGCGGGGTGTGTCACGTTTGTAACGCGGACCTTGCGTCATCAAGAACAAATTCTTTCGGACACCGTTTTTTTTTTTTTTTTTTGCTTGTTTGTTTACCTTTACCTCTCGTCTCGCTGCAACGTCTTTCTTGTTACTGTTTTTTATTCTATTTTATCTTGTTTTCCCTTCTCTTTCATACTTATGCTTTCTAACATAGATTATGCTTCCTTTTGTTTTAATTCCTGCCATCATCACGTCCTACCGTTTTTTATCCACTCTCGGCAACGTGATGATGCCACGTGAGTAGAGTTTGCCCTTTGGTGGGATCTTCAGATTCTTCTTGTTGGTCTCTGTATCCACACGCACTATTCGCTTCTCCGCCGTTTCATATAACTTTGGTGTGTTGATTTCATTCTTCTTTAACCTTTTCATCTCCTCTGTATTGTAAACGCATAAATTTGGCACAACGAATAGTTTGTTGCCTCTTTATCTCTGTGTTTCTCGTTCGTTCTAACCCCAAAATAGATATTTTAGAAAAGAAATAAAGGACCTTTTTGTCCAGAATTTTCTCAGCCGCTTCGTCATGCCTTTACCATGTCCAATGTTGTAATTGCCTATTTCTTTATATAAACGTTGAGCTGCCTTTCCAAATTTGTTGCTTTGTTAAATTTAAATTAAAACCCCTGCCTCACAGTTCTTAACGCCTTTACTGCTATATCGGACCACCTCATGGCTGTTGGTAGGAGCGGTTAGCTTTTCCTTTTCTTCTTTGTTCTCGCTTGCCTCCTTCCCTGAATCTAGCCTTTACTTTTCTCTCTTTTATTTCTGTTTTCTTCGTCGCAGTGGACTCATCTTTGTTTTGTTCATTTTTTTTTTTTTCAGATTTTTTACCTAATCCGAGGAATAAAATCTTTCGTTTTTTAATGAAATTCGTATGTGTGTTCTTGCGAATTTGAGTTTAAACTGGCTGTCTAAAGCAGGATGCTTTTCGGCATTTCGTCCAGGGCAGCACAGGAAGAATGATAAAATAAAAAAAGAAACATAAACGGAGCGAGTGAGAATAATTTAAAAAAGATAAAAATCTAACAAAATTAAATAAAAATTGAAAAATAGGAAAAAAAAGAAGCAATAATGAAGGATCTAGGAAAAGGATTGAATAAATGAATGGATGAAAGAAATAGAGGGAAAAACAATAAAAGTAAACTAAATGAAAAGAAAACGAAGGAAATAATGAATAACAGTAATAGAAAATAGTTATCGAACGACCCCCGCTCCCCCTGCACCGAAAAGAAAAACGCTGAGATAAATAGAAGAGGGATGAAAAAAAGATAACCAGCCAAATCAAAAGATTATGATGAGGATGATGATGTGAATAATAACAACAATGGTTAAAAGAGATAGAATCCAACGAACAGCCTCAAAATCTAACAAGGCAAATGAACAGTCGGTATGCTAAGTGAACTTTTCCGATCGACGAATCTTCAAAGCTTTTAGTCGAAGCAATGCGATGGCAGGGAGAGTGAGAGAAAGAGAGAGAGAGAAAGAAAGAAAGGTGTTGCAATAATACCGGCCTTCACAAACTGTAAGTAATAACAACAGCAGCTACAGACAAATTATAGCAAACTTTATCCTTTTGTGAGCGGACAAAAGGATAAAAAATGGCGGAGAGGCTAAAGCGGAAGGGGAAAATGAACGAACAAGTGAGGAATACACTTGTGTAGAAGGGCACATCAAACTATTGGGAGTGAAATAAGGTGAGGGGATTTTTCGGATATATAGGAACAGATTAAGATAGATAGATAGATAGATAGATAGATAGATAGATAGATAGATAGATAGATAGATAGATAGATAGATAGATATGAACAGACTCAGATAGATAGATAGATAGATAGATAGATAGATAGATAGATAGATAGATAAGATAAGAAGTCTGAGATAGATAGATAGATAGATAGATAGATAGATAGATAGATAGATAGATAGATAGATAGATAGATAAGAAGTCTGAGATAGATAGATAGATAGATAGATAGATAGATAGATAGATAGACAGACTCAGATAGATAGATAGATAGATAGATAGATAGATAGATAGATAGATAGATAGATAGATAGATCATGAAGGTGTATAAATGGCATAAATGTATTAAGTATAGGGATAATCTTTCCGGTTAGAAAGGCTTGTCTGCCTAATGAAAAAGCATTCGTATTTGAATTCTTGATTCTTACGGGGATTTCGGGATTTAAACTGCAACGAAGCCGAGAAGCAAAGGCGCGATTACCTGAACCTTACAAGATTAATACAAAGGCATAAAGACATTTGGACAGCTACGAAAGTCTAGAGAAAAAAAAGCATGGGGTGCATAGAATGATAGATATGCAAAGCGAAATCAATTGATTGAAATCAACAGACTTACGTAAAGATTGATTGATTGAGTTTTGTTTAATGGCATATCAACGCTTCTGTGTGTTATTTAAAGCCAAAAAGGTAGGGTTTTAAGGATTTTTCATTGATGTTAAGTTATCATGAAAAGGTTGATTTAGTCAGAGTCTAATGAAAAGTTTTTGTTTTTATTCTTTTTTATTTTAGAAAACTGAAAATGTCTTCTAGTTTTGTATTCAAAATTGTTTTGCTGAGAATAATTTTTTTCCTTCAAAAATGTATTTTTTCTATAAAAGTCTATTTTTATGTATATATTTCTGTAAAAAGGTATTCTTATACTTTCATAGTGTTTTGACCCCAGTTTGGGGGTTAACTATTTGCCCATAGCTGGGATCCTAACAGGTGCTACCACTCCGGTCAGGGTGGACCTGGGAACAACAGCAATTGAGAGGTGGTTCCATGCTCCTCACAACCTCCCAATCAGAGCCCTTGCTGCCAGATGCAGTTTACCGTCATGCCCAGGACCCTCACTTCAAGAGATAACTAAGAACCGAGTGAGAGTTGTGCAATGGTTGAAGTCAAATGCTTTACTGCTGTGTATTACTGTTTCAATCTGCACCAGTAAATTATATTTATAACCTTTTATCATTCTTCTTCTTCTTCTTCTATTATGTGTCATGTTCCATTCAGGACGTAGGCGATCATGGCTTTCCACGTCTCCCTATCCTTGGTGGCTCTCAGCACACTTTCCCCTGTTAGCCCATTCAAACCCCGCTCTGCCATCCACCTGCTCAAGCCGTTTAAATATGTTATCCGCCGCTTTCCCCTGTCTCTCTTTCTATCTGACCTGTGAGTATCAGATTTTCCGAGCCTTCGTTCCTCATCACGTCCCAAGAACTTCAGTTGTCTCTTTCTAATGCTCAGTATTAATTTCCTTTTCGTTTCCATCCTCTACCAAACCTCATCATTGCTCACGTGTTTGATCCATCATATCCGCAGCATCCTCCTGTAGAATCACATTTCAGTTTCTTCAAGTTTTTCCTTCATCTTTGCTGATATTGTCCAACATTCACTGCCATATTGAAAAACAGACATCACATAGCAATCCAGAATTCTCTCCTTTGTTTCTAGCGAAATTTTCTTGTCTCCTAATACTCTGCTCAGCTTCTGTAATGCGTTTTTGGCTATTCCAATTCGCCTTCGGATCTCAGTGTCACACTTTCTGTCTTCCATTAGAAAATTTCCTAAGTCAACATTCTCAAGTGCCATACGTGATACATGCTTTAGAAAGCGAAATAGACATGACTGATTGGGCAGAATATTATCCGGCAGTAGGCTGCCATTGTTTGTTTTGTTTTTATGGCATATCAACACCTCGGCGGGTCATTTATTGCCAAATGAATTTTATTTATTAATTACTGGTATTACCTTTTTCTTTCAACTATTTTTTTTTTTAATCATTTCACCCCAAGCAAGGCGGAAATGCCACTGATGTGCAGGGGATTACATAAGTGTAAAAAGATTAATTAGAAAAGAGTGAGGAGTACAAACTAGTTAGAAAGGAACAATAGAAAGCAGGTGCGATGACAGATACATAGGTGGAGAGAAAGGGAAGGTTATACAGGGGTGGGGAGAGAGCTAGAGTCCAGTGGTTAGTAGATGAGTATTGACTTTGCATTTAAATTTCTGGAGGTTGTAGCCGTCAGGAAAGCAAGAATACGGGAGCGAGTTCCACAGGCGGGAAGTGCGAGAGAAGAAGCTGCAGGAGTAGAATTGTCGTCTGCATTTGGCTAACCTGACTGTGAATGGGTGGGACCCAGTTGCCAGTCTGGTTGCACGAGTAAACACCTGTTGAGAAGGCATCAGTGACTTAAGCTCGTCCGAGCAGAAGCCATGAAAGTATTTATAGAAGAGACAAAGGGAGGCCACATTTCGACGATGGGGAAGTGGCTGCAGTCGAGTCGCCAGATCAGTACCTATCACATTACAGACTCTCCTTTGGAGCTTGTCAAGAACACTGAGGAGAACGGCAGGGGCATCTGCCCATAAATGGCAGCAGTACTCCATGCACGGACGGATGGTTGACTTGGATATGCAGGATGGATTCAGGTGGAAAAAACACCCTGGATCGACATAGTGACCCAACCTTCTTAGCAGTAGATTTTGCTATGGATTCAATATAGTGGTTCCATTTGAGGTCTGAGGACAGGGTAAGTCCGAGGAGGCGTAGTGTATTACTCTCAGGGAGAATCACTTGGTCCATGCTTATGGGAGGTAGGAGAGGTTGCCTGTAATGGTTGACAGACAACAGCTTGGTTTTAGATGAATTAAAGTTGACAAGCCACTTCTTGCCCCAGTTCACCACAGAGTGATTGAATTGTTTTTTATATAAGTTTTGTGTCTAGTAGTACTTTTTTCTTTTTCGAGTATCAAGATTCATTGGGATTTGTTTTTAAGGGCAGGGTCCCCAAGTCCTACCTTTGTTATTTAACCCATAACTGGAGGGAAGGGACGGATTAATACCTTTCCCAAGGGTACCGGTGCTTAAGTGAACGCAGGGTATTCAACTGGAATTCGAACTCGGCTCACCGATTTCTCTTTACGAGCCGATATCCACTGCACCACAACGCACATCCGTCACTATACGCTTACAGCACCTGGTATTCCCAAGCGGTCACCCATCTAAGTACAGACCAGACTCAACGTTGCTTAAATTCGGTGATCGAGCGAGAACCGGTGTAGGCTGCCATTGCTTTCTGCGGTAGACTAATTGCCGACAAAGGTTATAAAACTCAAACTGTCCTATTATTAAACCCTTAACTGTAGGAAAGAGACGGATTAATACCTTTCCCAAGGGTATTTGTGTGAAAGTGAATGCAAAGAATTCACTTACTAAGCTTAAATAATAAGAGAGAAATGTGCCAATGGATTGAGATAAATATTGCGACAGCGTGATACCCGAGATGACAGAATGTGAAATAAACGAATAGTGTCTAATAGATAACAAATAGAAAGCGCTTGTTAAATATGTATATAAAGATAGATATATGACTAGTAGGAAGGTTTTTGTGTGAAGCATTTCGTCTGTTAGAACATCTTCTCATCTTCTTCTACGTGCCTTGTCCTTTCAGGGCGGAGGCGATCATGGCCTTCCACGTCTCCCTATCCCTGGTGGCTCTTAGCACGCCTTCTCTTATTACACCACCCAAACCCTGCTCTGCCATCCGCGAGCTCAAGCCTATAAATCTAGAATATAAATGTATAAAAACTAGCATGGCTACAAAATGAGGGATCAGTTTATATATTGATTATAATATAGATTTGATCCCTCACTTTATATCCACATTATAATTTCTTGTAAACAGTTGGCATATATATTCTTCTTCTATGTGCCCTATCCTTTCAGGGCGGAGGCGATCATGGCCTTCCACGTCTCCCTATCCCTGGTGGCTCTTAGCACGCCTTCTCTTATTACACCACCCAAACCTTGCTCTGCCATCCGCGAGCTCAAGCCTATAAATCTAGAATATAAATGTATAAAAACTAGCATGGCTACAAAATGAGGGATCAGTTTATATATTGATTATAATATAGATTTGATCCCCCACTTTATATCCACATTATAATTTCTTATAAGCAGTTGGCATATATCTTCTTCTTCTATGTGCCCTATCCTTTTAGGACGTAGGCGACCATGGCCTTCCACGTCTCCCTATCCCTGGTGGCTCTGAGCACGCTTCCTCCCGTTACACCACGCAACCCCCGTTCTGTCATCCACCTGTCAGGCACTTCAAATATGTTATCCGCTGCTTTCCTCTGTTTCTTTTTCTCTCTATCAGACTTGTTAGTATCAGGTTCTCCAAGCCCTCCTTCCTCATTGCATGCCCCAGGAACTTCAGTTGTCTCTTCCTGATCCTCAATTTCCTTTTCGTTTCCATTCTTTCCAACACCCCATCATTGCTCACATGCTCGGTCCATGATATCCACAGCATCCTTCTGTAGAACCACATTTCAGTTGCTTCGAGTTTTTCCTTGATCTTTGCTGATATTGGCCAACATTCACTACTATAATGAAGAACTGACATCAAATGGCAATTTAATACTCTCTTCTTTGTGAAAAGTTTCCTGTGTCTTAATACTCTACTTAGCTTCTGGAATGCGTCCTTCGCCATTCCAATTCGCCTTCGGATCTCTGTGTCGCACTTTCCGTCTTCTGTTAGAACACTTCCCAGGCATTTAAATTTTTCTACCTGCTTGATTTTAATACCCCCCACCTGTATTTGGCATTTTGGGTTGCTCTTTTTTGCTGATGACTTTGCATTCGGTTTTCTTGCAGTTTATTTGTAGTCTTTTTTTTTGTTGTTGTTACACTCTTCAGCTACCTTCTGTAGGTCTTGCAATCTCCACTGTATCGTCTGTGTATATTATGTTGTTCAAATTGTGACCTCCGATGACAAATCCTGACATAACATCTACAGTCCTCAAATTAGTCTCTATGGACAAGTTAAATAGATCCGGCGAAAAGACACATCCTTGTCTTACGCCCCTTTCTACCTTTGTATATCTGCAGACTTCGTTACCTGTTCGTATGCAGGCAGTTTGCTGCCAGTAGAGATTCTTAATTGCTCAAATGTCTTTCCCAAATATGTCGAGGCTGCTGAGTATCTCCATCAATTCTTTGTGGCGTATTTTGCAGAACGCTTTCGCATAATCGATAAAGCACAGGTACAAATCCTTCTTCATTTGTATTGCCCTTTCAGAGAGCATCCTAATGATAAATATAGCGATCCTTGTTTCAGTGTCTTTGACGAACCCGCGCTGTTCTTGTCCTATCTCTGACCTAAGATAGATAGAGACAGAGAGAAAGAGAGAGATAATTAAATAAATGGGGACATAGTGATGAACAGACTGAAATAGTTCTGAATTGTTCCCCTCAAAACAATTCACTGCATTGAAACTTCATACGCAAATAGCTTCATTCAACTTCTCGCCGTTTACCAAGTTCAGTTCCGGCTGTATCTATTCTAACGCCTTCTCTGAAGATTGAAACCGCTACGAAAGTCGAGCTTGTTCGATCCGGCGCTACAGTACATTTTTTTATATTTTTCTTTGTAGTTGCTCACCGTAACGAGTGGATGCGCATCGTGGTGCAGTGGATATTCGCTCGGAACGAAAAATCAGAAAACAGAGTTCGATTACCAGTTGAACTTGTCGTATTCACTTACGCGCAAAACCTTTGGGAAAGGTATTAATCCGTCCTTTCTTCCCCCAAATATGGGTTAAATAGCAAGATAGATTGGGTTCTATAGCCTTGCTTGGCAACCAGTCTACCCTAGAAAGTAATGGCAACCTAGTGCAGGAAAATCTTCTGCCTAGTCAATCATATTTCTTTCGAGACATGATCGCTTATGCGATTAACTGACTGACTTGATTGGAAAACAGATCTCACCATTTTATCGTTGCGCTAACTAGAGGAAACTGCATGCTTTATTTTAAGAGTTTATTTTTTTGTAGGGTCATTAAAAATAGCCAACATCTTTTGAACGTAATCTACTCGATCAAGTAAAACGACACCAGCGCCCTTGTCAGTACAAAATTTTAAGATTTCTTCTTCTTCTTCTTCTTCTTCTTCTTCTTCTTCTTCTTCTTCTTCTTCTTCTATGTGCCATGTCCTTTCAGGACGTAGGCGATCTTGGCTTTCTACATCTCCATATCCCCGCACCCTTTCTCCTGTTGCACCATGATCAGGTCCTTCAAATATGTTATCCGTTGCTTTTCTCTGTCTCTTTTTCCCCCTATCTGGCCTGTTACTCTCAGGCTCTCCTAGCCCTCTTTCCTCATTGCATGTCCCAGAAACTTTAGTTGTCTCTTCCTGATGCTCAGTATTAATTTCCTTTTCGTCTCCATCATTTCCAAAACCTCATCATTGCTCACATGCTCATTCCATGATATCTACAGCATCCTTCTGTAGAACCACATTTCAGCTGCTTCCAGTTTTTCCTTCATCTTCGAAGATACTGTCCAGCATTCACTGCCATATTGAAGAACCAACCTCACATAGCAATCCAGTACTCTCCTCTTTGTTTCTAGTGAAATTGTCCTATTTCTTAAAACTTTACTCAACTTCTGGAATGGTTCCTTTGCCATGCCAATTCGCCTTCGGATCTCAGTGTCGCACTTTCCGTCTTCTGTTAGAACACTTCCTAGGTATTTAAATTTCTGTACCTGCTTGATTTTAGAGTAGTCTTAAAATGAGTTTTAGACCAAACAAAATCAACCGAGTCAACAGGGAAGTCGCTATAACGATAAGCCAAATCCTTTAAGCTGGACTTCATTGTAACAACATGATCTGACGAGCAAGTTGAAGATAACAACACCTCAAATGTTACCATATACATATATTCTAAACATATACTGTTAAATATAACAGACAAGGAATGTCTATTATGTTTAATCATGAGCCGTTCTAAACATCGTATTTTGGCTTTATGTTGTAAACACATTTCTTCATTTAACAATAAGTACCGGAATGGAACATCTCTATCGAAATATTTTTGGTATCTAAAAGAAACCAATAAAACTACCACAAAAAAGTCTTTAAACGAGTCATGCGCCTTATGCTTATATATATATATATATATATATATATATATATATATTAAGTTTCTTAAAAATAAAAATCTACTAAATTACCGTAATGAAATTAAAGGCATGTGTAAACATTATAAAATGTTCACCTTAATGATTAATAATGCTTCATAAAACAATATCAATTAAGTTCCATATATCGGGTATTTTGTTTTGTATCATGATATAATATTAATTTAATAAATATTACAAAACTACCACAATAAAATTGAAAATCATTAAAAAAAAGTAAGTCTTTAAACGAGTCATGCGCCTTATGCTTACATATATATATATATATATATATATATATATATATTAAGTTCCATATATCGGGTATTTTGTTTTGTATCATGATATAATATTAATTTAATAAATATTACAATCTATGCAAATTAAGAGTATATGAAAAATTGATGAAAAAATGCAATCTGAACCGAAATTAAAAATAGTTTAATCATACCAAATGTTTATTTAAGTCAGATAAAAAGAAAAGCTTTCTCGCTTTCTTTTTTGTTCTTAAAATGGCTGAGGTGCATAGCGATAATGTCTACATCGCATGAAAAAAAGTAGTCTAGATTCTAGCTGAAGAAAATGACACTTTCTCGTTAAGTTTGAAAGAAAAAAAAACGTATTTCCCAACATAGAACCTATATTTTCAAATTTAAAAGTCGAACTTCATTCTGATTAGTTAAATTAAATACGCAAATAAAATCAAAATTTTTTCTGTCTTCCCCTTTCATATTTAACTTTTTAAATAACAACCGTATTGTTTTCTACATTCAAATGTAAATCATTATCACGACAATTATTCAACATTACCTGATGACGAGGTATATCGTCCTGATATATATATATATATATATATATATATATATATTATTTAACTTACATTGCTACACGAAAAATTCTGTTTCGAGATTTTACCTCGTCATCAGGTAATGTTGAATAATTTTCGTGATAATTATTTTGTTTTGTATATATATATATATATATATATATATATATATATATATATATATAGTCATCTGCAGACATATCTGTTTCGCTGTATCACAGCTCATCAGTACGGTTAGACAGCCGATTACTTTTTACCCAGGATTGAAACCCGACCGAATTGGCGTCAGTCGGCGACCCTACCTCTGATCTACGGGCGCTCAGTAGAAGAAGGCAGACTTTTTAGCGGGTATATTATCATTATACACGCCCATTAGCTGAGAATGTTCTAATTCATTGCTGAATGAACGATGCGTAGATGCCAGAGTAGATACTGTTTTTCAAAGTCTACCATTCTTCCAGAGTGCTCAATCAGGGTGTAATGAGCAAATAGTCATCCGCAAACAGATCTGTTTCGCTGTATCACAGCTCGTCAGTACGGTTAGACAGCCGATTGAAACCCGACCGAATTGGCGTCAGTCGTCGACTTTATATATATATATATATATATATATATATATATATATATATATATATATATATATATATATACAACGAAACAATGATCCATGTAGACTGATTGATCATATCTATCTAGGTTTAGTCGTATATCACACTGTTTCATTATTTGTCTGGTATTATCGCGTACATTAGTACAAACAAATAAAAAGGGCGAAAACAGTGAGAGCGCCTTTTGCGACCAAAATACTCACACTGTCAGAAAAAATGGCAAGAGGTTATCTGTCTCAGATGCGGTAGATGTGTCGGGTTGATCCGAAAGCCTGCAATTTAGAGATCAATGGTCAGAATTCGGTAACCATATCCCAACGCAATGCCCCATCTTACGCTTATACAAAGCTTCTTTTTCCGATTCAGCCTTACAAGGCTCTTTCTCTTTCGTCTCTTTGTCTCTTCGAATCAGTAGAATGAGTAATGGCCAAAGATCCGTCGCTCTTAGAGTTATCCATTTTTTTTATTTTTTTTTTTATTTCAACCAGTCATAAAAGCTTTCTTGCGTTCTTATAAGCGACCGGTCTTTTGAAATTTGACTAATTCATCATCACTTCTACTTGATTATCGTTTCTTTTTCTTTTTCCAGTACCGCCATCGAACGATTTTTGCTCATAACTCTAGCCATATTTATATTTGTACGAAAAAGGAGAGGAAAATATATTCTATATAAGGGTTATTCAATAAATAAGGGGGATTTTTCGGTATAAGAACTTCTAATACAGATAGAAACTTACTTTTGTTTTATTTTTTTTTCCTTTACTTCTTTTTCAAAGGGATTTTTTTTTCAAATAGAAAAACACTTTGAGAGTTTTGGAGATTAACAAAGATGGCCGACCAAGAAGCATGCTCCGGGATTGAACAGAGGTCAGTTATCACGTTTTTGGTTGCTGAAGGGTGAAAACCAGTTGAAATTCATAGGAGAATGTCAACTGTATATGGTGGCACATGTTTCAGCCAAAAAAATGTCTACAAGTGGGCTAAATTGTTTAAAGAAGTTTGAAAGTGACGATGAAGTCAAAAGTGCTGTGGGCGATTGGCTGAGACATCAGTCCAGAGATTTTTACGCTGAGGGAATACAGAAGCTTGTGCACAGATGGAAAAATTGTGTGACACTGCTGGGAGACTACATTGAAAAATAAAAATAAAAGTAAACTTCTATCTGTATTATAAAAATTCACCTCAGAAGAATTTACCTTATATACCATTTTTGTTGCATTCAAAACAACAAACAGAGTTTACTGCTGGCAAGTGTTACGAGAAGAAAAGGAGGAAGGTAAGGAGTCAAGTATCTTTACCCATTTAGTTGGCTAGGAAGCTAAGTGCTATACTTTTTGGAAATCCTCAAATGAGGATATAAAGAATAATTATTAGTTCGGTCAATGAAAGAGTCAAAAATATGTATTTACCTATTTTGTTCCATGAGGTTCTCTTTCAGGTTTTAGTTGGTCGGCAACTTTTTATAGATTCTTTCGGCTGGATATAAATCCATGAATCAAGACCGGAGTTGATAACAACAGCAAACCCTGGTAACAACTGACTACTCACTACCCAAAACCTATTTTTATAGGTGTTAACACCTAATTTGCATATATCTAGAACTTTTGGAAGTCTCTCGATTTTACTGAAACAATCTAGCATCTTCTAAATGTTCTATTTCTAATTTCCTTACTTTTACGACTACCTCATGAATTAAAACTTTTTGGGAATAACACTTAGGACTCAATAGAATCCATTACTATAACTTTTTAGACATTATTAATATTATTTTTATATATAAATGCATCCTCGTAACAGTAATACAAGTAGGACTCAATAGAATCCATTACTATAACTTTTTAGACATTATTAATATTATTTTTATATATAAATGCATCCTCGTAACAGTAATACAAGTAGGACTCAATAGAATCCATTACTATAACTTTTTAGACATTATTAATATTATTTTTATATATAAATGCATCCTCGTAACAGTAATACAAGTAGGACTCAATAGAATCCATTACTATAACTTTTTAGACATTATTAATATTATTTTTATATATAAATGCATCCTCGTAACAGTAATACAAGTAGGACTCAATAGAATCCATTACTATAACTTTTTAGACATTATTAATATTATTTTTATATATAAATACATCCTCGTAACAGTAATACAAGTAGGACTCAATAGAATCCATTACTATAACTTTTTAGACATTATTAATATTATTTTTATATATAAATGCATCCTCGTAACAGTAATACAAGTAGGACTCAATAGAATCCATTACTATAACTTTTTAGACATTATTAATATTATTTTTATATATAAATGCATCCTCGTAACAGTAATACAAGTAGGACTCAATAGAATCCATTACTATAACTTTTTAGACATTATTAATATTATTTTTATATATAAATGCATCCTCGTAACAGTAATACAAGTAGGACTCAATAGAATCCATTACTATAACTTTTTAGACATTATTAATATTATTTTTATATATAAATGCATCCTCGTAACAGTAATACAAGTAGGACTCAATAGAATCCATTATTATAACTTTTTAGACATTATTAATATTATTTTTATATATAAATGCATCCTCGTAACAGTAATACAAGTAGGACTCAATAGAATCCATTACTATTACTTTTTTAGATATTATTAATATTATTTTTATATATAAATGCATCCTCGTAACAGTAATACAAGTAGGACTCAATAGAATCCCTTACTATAACTTTTTAGACATTATTAATATTATTTTTATATATAAATGCATCCTCGTAACAGTAATACAAGTAGGACTCAATAGAATCCATTACTATAACTTTTTAGACATTATTAATATTATTTTTATATATAAATGCATCCTCGTAACAGTAATACAAGTAGGACTCAATAGAATCCATTACTATAACTTTTTAGACATTATTAATATTATTTTTATATATAAATGCATCCTCGTAACAGTAATACAAGTAGGACTCAATAGAATCCATTACTATAACTTTTTAGACATTATTAATATTATTTTTATATATAAATGCATCCTCGTAACAGTAATACAAGTAGGACTCAATAGAATCCATTACTATAACTTTTTAGACATTATTAATATTATTTTTATATATAAATGCATCCTCGTAACAGTAATACAAGTAGGACTCAATAGAATCCATTACTATAACTTTTTAGACATTATTAATATTATTTTTATATATAAATGCATCCTCGTAACAGTAATAAAGGTAGGACTCATTAGAATCCATTATTATAACTTTTTAGACATTATTAATATTATTTTTATATATAAATGCATCCTCGTAACAGTAATACAAGTAGGACTCAATAGAATCCATTACTATTACTTTTTAGACATTATTAATATTATTTTTATATATAAATGCATCCTCGTAACAGTAATACAAGTAGGACTCAATAGAATCCATTACTATAACTTTTTAGACATTATTAATATTATTTTTATATATAAATGCATCCTCGTAACAGTAATACAAGTAGGACTCAATAGAATCCATTACTATAACTTTTTAGACATTATTAATATTATTTTTATATATAAATGCATCCTCGTAACAGTAATACAAGTAGGACTCAATAGAATCCATTACTATAACTTTTTAGACATTATTAATATTATTTTTATATATAAATGCATCCTCGTAACAGTAATACAAGTAGGACTCAATAGAATCCCTTACTATAACTTTTTAGACATTATTAATATTATTTTTATATATAAATGCATCCTCGTAACAGTAATACAAGTAGGACTCAATAGAATCCCTTACTATAACTTTTTAGACATTATTAATATTATTTTTATATATAAATGCATCCTCGTAACAGTAATACAAGTAGGACTCAATAGAATCCATTACTATAACTTTTTATACGTTATTAATATTATTTTTATATATAAATGCATCCTAGTAACACCAGTGGATATGTTGACGACAGCTTGACGAATGTTTTCTTCATGTGAGCCAAGGTGTTAGGATGATCGTTGTAAACAATTGACTTCAGGTAGCCCCATAGAAAATAGTCACAGGGTGATAAATCAGGGGACCGTGCTGGCCAATGCAGATCGCCCCACAGAGAGATGAGGTGTCCTGGAAAGTACTGCTGCAAAGCAGTTATTGACACGCTCGGTGTGTGTGTCGTGGCACCGACCTGCTGGAACAAACTTTAAATCCCGCACTCTCGAGTAAGCCCCACCCCACTATCCTCGGGGCAACCATTGCTTCAGGGCGCCAAATTCAAAGAAGCAAGTTATTCTGCTCCACCCTGATTTCTGTTTCTAGTATGTCCGTATCTACTTATGTATGTTGATGGCTATGTTCGTATCTAACTATGCCTGTCTATGTATGCTCGCATTTATCTTTAACCTGTTTATGCACGAGAAGGAACAACTCAACACCGCCGACTCAAGCCTGAGACACCTCAAGACCAGAGCAACACGGGACCAGAAAATCATTACTTTTTTATAAACCATAATTAAGGATTAAAAACCTTATGCATTTATTAAGGATTCAAATTTTAATTCGTCTATGTTTTTCTTTAAATAAGGCATTTGAAAAATGATTATCTAAAATAAATAACTGTTTTTCTTTTTAATTATTTTTAATAAAGTAAATCGTAAAGATATTTACTTTTTAATAAATCCAATTAACATATTACGAATGTGAGTTGAATGCAGTGGATATCGGCTCGGAATGAGAAATTGGGGAGCCGAGTTCGAGTTCCAGTTGTATTCCTTGCATTCACTTACGCACAAATACTCTTGGGAAAGGTATTAATCCGTCTCTTCTCTCCAGTTATGGATTAAATAACAGGGCAGATAAAGTTCTATAGCCTTGGCTGGCAACCAGTTTACCACAGAAATAATGGCAATCTACAGCGGGAAAATCTTCTGCCCAATCAGTCATGTCTAGAAAAGGACATGATCGCCCAAGCGTGTATCACGCATGGCACTTAATTAACTGACTGAATTAACGTATAAAAAGTAACTAAATAAAACACACAGGTTTTTAATTATTTTTTAATAAGTTATAATATCAATTTTTAATAAAGTATTTATTTATTAATAAAGTAAATCAACATTGTAAAATAATTTTTATAAAAATAATATAATAATTTACGATTTTCTTTATTTAAAATAATTTTAAAAAACTAGTTCATATGTGAAGATCCGATATCTCTAAGACTAATGGTAAAATCAGAATTATCGTAAAAATAAATTTTTGATATTCCAGTTTTTTTAACTTACATCTATTTTCGTTTTAAGTATTATTTTATGCATGTTTTATTAAATGTTTCTTTTCTTACGCAGTCTTCGGCCAGGAATAATATGTAGCATGTCTTCATGATGTCTATGTCGTTTTTGTTTCAGGTGAGATAAGTTTTCGAGACCAGAGATTTCAACCTTGAGACATCACCACCCTCGTTGGACTGAAAGAGAGGGGATAGATGAAATATTGACGCCAGTGGGACAGAAGTCGTAAAGACCGTGCAATTTCGAGAAGAAAGGACTAAAGAGAAATGTATGGTTGTCGGCAAAAGGAAGAAACTAAGAGAACAAAGGACTAAATAAAAATGCATGGTTGTCAGCAAAAGAAAGAACCTTCCAGAAGAAATGAGAAAATGTAAGAGCAAAACAAACAGCTCACGAGAAGAAATGACTAAAAAGAATTTGATTGTCAGCAAAAGAAACAGCTCACGAGAAGAAATGGCTTAAAAGAATTTATGTATGTCAGCAAAAGAAACAGCTCACAAGAAGAAATGACTTAAAAGAATTTATGTTTGTCAGCAAAAGAAACAGCTCACAAGAAGAAATGACTACAGAGAATTTGTTTGTCAGAAAAAAGAAACAGCTCACGAGAACAAATGACTAGAATAAATTTATTTTTGTCAGCAAAACAAGCAGATCACAAAAAGAAATGACTAAAAAGAATTAATGTTTGTCAGCTAAAGAAACAGGTCACGAGAAGAAATGACTAAAAAGAATTAATATTTGTCAGCGAAACAAACAGCTCACGAGAAGAAATGTCTAAAATAAATTTATCATTGTCAGCAAAACAAACAGTTCACAAGAAAGAAATGACTAAATAATTTATGTTTTTCAGCAAAACAAATAGCTCACAAAAAGAAATGACTAAAGTAAATTTAGGTTTGTCAGAAAAAGAAACAGCTCATAAGGAGAAATGACTAAAAGAATTTATGTTTGTCAGCAAAACAAACAGCTCACAAGAAGAAATTACTAAAAAGAATTTATGTTTGACAGCAAAAGAAACAGTTCACAAGAAGAAATGACTAAAAAGAATTTATCTTTGTCAGCAAAACAAACAACTCACAAGAATAAATGACTAAAAAAATGTATGTTTGTCAGCAAAACAAGCAGGTCACAAAAAGAAATGACTAAAAAGAATTTATGTTTGTCCGCAAAATAAATAGCTCACAAGAAAAAATGACTAAAAAGAATTTATGTTTGTCACCAAAACAAACAGCTCACAAGAAGAAATGGTTAAAAAGAATTTATGTGTGTCAGCAAAACAAACAGCTCACAAGAAGAAATGACTACAGAGAATTTATGTTTGTCAGCAAAAGAAACAGCTCACGAGAAGAAATGACTACAGAGAATTTATGTTTGTCAGCAAAAGAAACAGCTCACGAGAAGAAATGACTAGAATAAATTTATTTTTGTCAGCAAAACAAGCAAATCACAAAAAGAAATTACTAAAAAGAATTAATGTTTGTCAGCTAAAGAAACAGCTCACGAGAAGAAATGACTAAAATAAATTTATCATTGTCAGCAAAACAAACAGTTCACAAGAAAAAATGACTAAATAATTGATGTTTTTCAGCAAAACAAATAGCTCACAAGAAGAAATGACTAAAAAAATTAATGTTTGTCACCAAAACAAACAGCTCACAAGAAGAAATGACTAAAAACAATTTATCTTTGTCGGCAACGAAACAGCTCACAAGAAGAAATGACTAAAAAGAATTTATGTTTGTCCGCAAAACAAACAGCTCACAAGAAGTAATGACTAAAACGAATTTATGTTTGTCAGCAAAGCAAACAGCTCACAAGAAGAAATGACTAAAACAATTTATGTATGTCAGCAAAACAAACAGCTCACAAGAAGAAATGACTAAAAAGAATTTGTTTTTCAGCAAAACAAACAGCGCACAAGAAGACATGACTAAAACCAATTTATGTTTGTCAGCAAAACAAACAGCTCACGAGAAGAAATGACTAAAAAGATTTCCTCTTTGTCAGCAAAGAAACAGCTCACAAGAAAAAATGACTAAAAAGAATTTATGTTTGTCAGCAAAACAAACAGCTCACAAGAAGAAATGACTACATCGATTTTATGTTTGTCAGCAAAGCAAACAGCTCACAAAAAGAAATGACTAAAACGAATTTGTTTGTCAGCAAAACAAACAGCTCACAAGACGTCATGACTACAAAGAAATGTATGTTTGTCAGCAAAATAAACAGCTCACAAGAAGAAATGACTAAAAATAATTTATGTTTGTCCACAAAACAAACAGCTCAAAAGAAGTATGACTAACTACTGCGGGATAATCTTCTGTCCAGTCAGTCATGTCTCTTTCGAGACATGATCTCCCAAGCGTGTATCGCGCATGGCACTTAACTGACTGAATAAGAAGCTGAACTTGGAAATTCTAACACCCACAGAACATATAGAAAACAACAGGGACATAGAAAACCATTGCATAATCTACCTAACGAGCTTATACAAATGGTTATCAAAGTCAGTTAAGGGCCATACGTGATACACGCTTTGAGCGATCATGTCCCGAAAGAGACTTGACTGACTGGACAGAAGATTATCAGTAGTTTGCCATTGCTTTCTGCGGTAGGCTGGTTGCCAGCAAAGGCTATAGGACCCAATCTGTGCTATTATTTACCACATAACTAATACTTTTGCACAGTACTGTATATATATATATATATATATATATATATATATATATATATATATACTATGTGCGATTGGTAAATAGTCGCAATTATTTTATTATCGCTAAGCAAAAGGCTATTATACTAAATATTAAATTTATTATGTAACAAGTATTTTTCTTGTTAAAATCATTTGTTGAGTAAATCTAATGAAATTAATTTAATTAAATTGTTATTTTCTGTCAATATGCATCATAAATGATAAAACAGTCCTTGTCCTAATTCTTTTGCACAGTACTATAGATGTTGATAGATCTTTGAGTCTCAGCTCTTTGACGCCACGATTCGATAGCACACCCCTTAAATCCCGGTCTTGAGATCTTTTTGTTCCATGTTATTTCTCATCTAATCATGAACCACAATCTGCTAACTGGGTCATTAAAAAACAATGGCGTTTGTCCGTAAGGGCAAAAAAAAAAAGAGCTTCGAGTGTGTCACACCTGCGATCGATGACTAACAATAAAAAATGACATTCCCATCTGGGCAAAAAGCGCTTAATAAAATAAAATAAAATAACAAGGATGATGAACATCGATTAAGGAAATATCCTGACAATGTAGGGTTAGCTAAGGGGAGAAAGAATAACGAATATTATCATCATCAACAACAAAAGTAGATATAAGAATAAAAAGAAGTCGAGGAAATTCTCACAAAAGAGGCCTCATGTGGAGAGACAAATCGACCCGCTTCAGTCAGTCGTTAATTGTATTCCAGTTCATTTGTACATCATGTCTCACCACGATGTCAACGATGATGGCGCTCAACAACTTCCTATTTTTGATGCTTCAATTAAATCTGAAGTTTGTTCATTTCGTCAAATTTAATAAACAGTTTCTATAATGAAACGCTTTTTCGATGCATTTCTATAACAAAAAGCTTTTGCAATGTATTTTCATAAAGAAATGCTTTTCCGACGCATTTCTATAACGAAATGCTTTTCCGACGCATTTCTATAACGAAATGCTTTTCCGATGCATTTTTATAACCAAACGCTTATTTGATGCATTTCTGTAACGAAAGCTTTTTCGATACATTTCAATAACGAAATATTTTTACAATATATATCTATAACGAAACGCTTTTTCAATGCGTTTCTATAACGAAGTTCTTACCGATAAATTTCTATAAGGAATTACTTTTCCGTTGCATTTTTTTCGAAGTATTTTTATGCATATCTTTAATATAATTATACATATTTAAAATACATTATACTTATAATTGTATATCAAAATTTTTACCTTCATTTTTCAATCGTTAAAATTTTTTATTCCTGATATTTAAAGGCTTTCAAGACATGATAGCTCAAGCGGGTATCATGTATGGCATTCTATTGACTGATTGCTGGTAATAATTTTGTTTTAACAAAAATGAATTGTTGGTAATAATTTTGTTTTAACAAAAATGACTTGCTGTTAATAATTTTGTTTTAACAAAAATGACTTGCTGGTAATAATTTTGTTTTAACAAAAATGACTTGCTGGTAATAATTTTGTTTTAACAAAAATGACTTGCTGGTCATAATTTTGGTTTAACAAAAATGACTTGCTGGTAATAATTTTGTTTTAACAAAAATGACTTGCTGGTAATATTTTTTTTCAAAAGTGTAGTTCTGGTAATTTTTTGTCATGAAATTACATTATTGGTATTTTTAGTATAAAAATATATATTTTATACTTTCATACAACTATATGTCTTGACCCCAGTTTGCTGATAGCTGGTACTTTAACAGGTACTACCCCACCAGATCGGAGTGAACCGGGAAAGAACTGTAATTAAAAGGTGGTTCTATGCTTCTCAAAACCTCCCGATCAGATTTCTTGCTGCCGGATGTAGTTTATCGTCATGGGTTTATTTCGTTTTACCGTATATCAACCTTCATGGGTTATTTTATGCCGACCAGGTTTTTAGATTCGTATGAATATAATATGTATTCTTTGTAAAAACTCAGTTTGCAGGAGATTAGGTTTCATTAACGTATTTTTGTAAAGAGGGTTTGAAAAATGGCTTAGTGATACAAGTTTTATGATACAAGTTTTACGAATTAACTCATAGCTCAGGAAAGGAGAGGTATTTCCAGGTAAGTGAATATCAGTCAGTCAGTTAATTGTAGTACGTGATACACACTTAGGCGATTATGTCCAGTAAGATACATGACTGACTGGGCATAAGATTTTCCCGCAGTAGATTGCCATTACTTTCTTCGGTAGCCTGGGTATCAACCAAGGCTATAGACCCCAATCTGTTCTGCTACTTAATTCATATCTGGAGGAAGAAGCGACAGATTGATACCTTTTCCAAGGGTATTTGCATATATGTGAATACAACGAATTAAGTGGGATTCGAACTCGGCTCTCCGATTTCTCGTTCCGAGCCAATATCCACCTGCACCACAACGCACATCCCAATGAATATAGCGAACCCAAATGGAATTGGAAATCGATTCACCAATTAACAATTCCGTACCATTATCCATTATACCACCCACACATTGAAGCTGACAGTACCTGGTATTTCCAAATGTTCAACCATCTAGGTGTCCTAGAGAAAGCGAAGAGGGTGGTTTCAAATTGTTGTGACCTGTTAGGGCTCGGAAGAAAGACACGGAAAGAAGAAGGTAGGTTGAACCAGTCTATTGGAATAACAGAACATATATACAAAATAAGAGTGTTATTAGTCAGCAGGTAGAAGTGTTTGTCCGAAATGTCAAGTTACACTGTGTCTCGACTGCCTCCCCTAGGACGTCTCGCAGGTTAGTATTTATAAAGGAGGAAGAGTTCATTCCAATGTAGATAGAGCACCATAACATAGAAAAACAATCAGATAGATATGATCAGAATGAGATAGATAGATAGATAGATAGATAGATAGATAGATAGATAGATAGATGATCAGAATGAGATAGATAGATAGATAGATAGATAGATAGATAGATAGATAGGTCAGAATAAGATAGATAGGATAGATAGATAGATAGATAGATAGATAGATAGATAGATATGGTCAGAATGAGATAGATAGATAGATAGATAGATAGATAGATAGATAGATAGATAGATGAGATAGATAGATAGATAGATAGATAGATAGATAGATAGATAGATAGATAGATAGATAGATAGATAGATGTAAACAGAATTAGATAGATAAACAGAATTAGATAGATAGATAGATAGATAGATAGATAGATAGATAGATCAGAATGAGATAGATAGATAGATAGATAGATAGATAGATAGATAGATAGATAGATAGATAGATAGATAGATAGATAGATAGATAGATAGATAGAATAGATAGATAGATAGATAGATAGATAGATAGATAGATAGATAGATAGATAGATAGATAGATAGATAGATAGATAGATAGATAGATAGATAGATAGATAGATAGATAGATAGATAGATAGATAGATAGATAGATAGATAGATAGGTAGGTCAGAATGAGATAGATAGATAGATAGATAGATAGATAGATAGATAGATAGATAGATAGATAGATAGATTTTGTTGTGGCCTGTTAGGGCTCGGAAGAAAGACACGAAAAGAAGAAGGTAGGTTAAACCAGTGCATTGGAACAACAAAACATATATACAAAATAAGAGTGTTATTAGTCAGCAAATAGAAGTGTCCGTCCGAACTGTCAAGTTACACTGCGTCTCGACTACCTCCCCTGAAGTCTCGCAGGTTACGAAGGAGGAAGAGTTCATTCCAATGTAGATAGGGCACCATAACACTTATATTGTTTCCACTTCTTCTAGATGTCGTTTGAAAATTTCCTGTGCATTGACGCTTTTAGTAAATTTTCGCTAGCTGTCCTAATCGCTGTTTCTACCAAAATATTAACACAAGCTTCTTCTTTTTCTTTGTACTGTGTCCCTTCAGAAACGTGGACCTTAATGGTTCTACACGATTCCCAGTCCTTTGAAGTTCGTAGTATATTTTGCTTTTCGCTGCCTCACCTAACCACTCTTTTGCCAACCATTTATTCAAGTCCAAGCTGCTTTTACTGTTTCTTCTATGTGTCGTGTCTCTTCAGAACCTGGAGGATGATGGCGCTCCACAATCTTCTGTCCTTTGCAGCTCTTGGTCAATTTTGTCTTTTTTCTATCTCTCCTAATCCCTGTTCTGCTTTACTAGCTACTTCTCCTCTAGGTACTGTGCCCCTTCAGGACGTGGACCATCATGGCTGTCCACCATCTCCTGTCGCTTGGTAAATTTTCTACACCTTTTTTCTCATTATATGCCCTTAAAATTTGAAGTGTCTCTTCAGTGTCCTTTTTGTTTCCATTTTCTCTATAACTTCGTCATTGCACACATGTTCGATATTACAGTATTCTCCTTCTGTAGAATCACATTTCTATTGATTCAAGTTTTCTTTTTCATCTACGAGAAGATTATCCACAACTCACTGTCATATAATAGAACTGATATTACATAGCAGTTCAGTACATTTTTCTAACGATTTTTTAAAATATAAATCTGCTTTTTGTTTTGTTTTGTTTTTTCGTTTTGTTTTTGTTTCTCTAAAACTTTCTCAGTGCGCACATGTTCTTTCTGTGGTATTCTCAGCTTTTTCCTGTAAAACCACTGCTTCAAGTGTCTTCATCTGTAAAGAGATTCTCAGAATTTACTGACATATAGAAGAACCGATATTGCATAACAAAAAGACAGTTATTTTTTTTTAAACTTTAATGACCAAATCTCTTCGCAAGATATGAGCTGTGCTTGTTAGAACTGCGCTTGCTAGAACTAGTTTTGTATTTCCTGTAAATATGATACACGAGGTATCTTGTTGATTTCTTCTTGAGTTCCTTTCTTTATCAGACCCAAAGCTCCAACAACAATAATTTTAGTTTTTAAGTCTCGTATATTTTAATATATTTCCATCTTCATGTCTTTATAGTTGCTTTTTTTTTTGGGGGGGGGGGGGGTTCAAAGTCCTTTCTAAGAGTTATTTTTATCATTTGGTGCGCTAATGTCAGTAATACCAGACGACCTCAGCAAGTCGATTTTTATAGCACTGCCAAAGAAGCTAGGTGCAAACGAGTGTGAACTACACCGAAATATCAGCTTAATATGTCATATTACAAAACTGATCGTCCGAATTCTGATGAATAGATTGAGAAGCAGAAGCAGACCAGCGAAGGGCAAGAACAGTGCGGATTTGTCAAAGACACTGGAACAAGGAATACCATATTTATGATTAGGATGCTCTCCGAAAGGACAGTACAAATGAAGAAAGACTTGTACCTATGTTTTATTGATTATGCAAAGGCGTTTTACGAAATACGCCACAAAGAAATGTTGAAGATGCTTGGCAGCCTCGACATATTTGGGAAAGAACTAAGAGTAATCAAGAATCTCTACTGGCAGCAAACTGCCTGCATACAGACAGATAACGAAGTCAGCAGATATACAAAAATAGAAAGGGTCGTAAGACAAGGATGTGTCTTTTCACCGGATCTATTCAGCTTGTACAGCGAGAATATTTTGAGGACCCTAGATGTTATGCCAGGATTTGTCATCGGAGGCGACAATTTGAACAACATAACATATGCAGATGATACAGTGCTGATTGCAAACACGGAAAGGAAACTACAAGACTTCCTTCAGAAGGTAGCTTAAAAGAGTGACAAAAAAGGACTACAAATAAACTCCCAGAAAACTGAATGCATGGTCATCAGCAAAAAGAGCAGCCCAAAATGCAAAACACAGCTGGGGGATAATAAAATCAAGCAGGTACAAACATTTAAATACCTAGGAAATGTTAGAACAGAAGATGGAAAGTGCGACACAGAGATCCGAAGGCGAATTGGAATGGTCCAGGGCGCTTTCCAGAAGCTGAGCAGAGTATTAACAGACAGGAAAATTTTGCTAAAAACAAAGAAGGCAGTTCTGCATTGGTATGTGACATCTGTCCTTCAATATGGCAGTGAATGTTGGACAATATCGACAAAGATAAAGGAAAACGTGAAGCAGCTGAGATGTGGTTCTACAGAAGGATGCTGCGGATATCATGGATCTAGCATGTGAGCAATGATGAGGTGTTGGAAAGTATGGAAACGAAAAAGAAATTAATATTGAGCCAACTGAAGTTCCTGGGACATGCAATGAGGAAGGAGGGCTTGGAGAACCTGATACTAACAGGCTAAATGGAGGGGAAATAGACAGAGGAATGAAGCGGATAACATATTTGAAGGGCCTTAGCAGGTGGATGATAGAACGGGGGTTGCGAAATGTTACAGGAGAAAGCATACTGAGAGCCACTAGGGATAGGAAGACGTGGAAGGCCATGATCGCCTACAAAGCACATAAAAGAATAAGAATGTCATTCAGTGTACAAACTTATAATTATCTGCTTTTGATAGAAATATCTGGGTGATTTGTTTGTATTGTTCAATCTGTGTTGATAGAAAAATCTCATAGGGAACAATACAAGCAAATAGCCCAGAGGTCCTTGGTATGAAGTTAAACTGCATCCGGCAGCAAGGCCTCTGATTAAGAAGTTGTGAGGAGCAGGGAACCACCTCTTAATTGATGTTGCACTCAGGTCCACCCTGACCCAGAGTAGTAGCACCTGTTAGGGTCCCAGCTATGGGGTCAAAACACTATGAAAGTATAAAATAGACTTTTATAGAAATATATACATAAAAATAGACTTTTAGAGAAAAATATATATTTTTGAAGGAAGAATATTACCAGCAATACATTTTTTAATGAAACAATTATTACCATAACACATTTTTGAAGGAAAAAGAAATTTCAATTCATACATTTTGTAAGGAAAAAATATTACCAGCAATACATTTTTGAATACAAAACTAAAAGACATCTTCAGTTTTCTAAAATAAACAAGAAAAAGAACATTTTTCATCAAAATCTGACTAAATCAATCTTTTAAAAAAAAAAAAACCTTAAACCACCACCTTTTTGGCATTAAATAACCAACAAAGGTTGATATACCGTTAAACAAAACTCAGACTCAAACTCAAATAGCTCAGACATTATCATCAGACATAAAAGAAAAAGAGTAATTATTATTATTATTATTATTATTATTATTATTATTCAGCAATAATCTTAATCTCTTTAAATCCAATATTAACAGATATCTATCCTTCATAATGTTTACTTCTTAATCCCTCTTTCCTCCCCCACTTAAACAGTTTCGCGAAGTGCCCCCCCATACCGTCAGTGACTCATGGACTTTTATTGGTTAACGTCTTCTATGTGGCGTGTCCCTTTAGGACATTAGCGGTCAGAGTTCTCCACAACTACCTGTATTTTGTATCTCTTAATTAATTTTGTATTTTACCTTGTCTCCTACTGTTCTGCCATCCATTTACTCAATCTCGCCAAGTTATGCGTTGTTTTCCTCTATCTTGCTTTCAATATGTTCTGTGGGTATCAAATTTTCCAAGTCCTCTTTCCTCATTATGTGATCTAGTACTGTTAACTGTTTCTTTCTGATGCATACGAGAAACAAATATCTCTGAAATATGTCTGAAAAAACGGTATAAATAACATTTGTTGCTACTCCATTTACAATTTAATAATCGAGCTTAATAACACTGATCAACATGGTTTTTTTGCTGCCAAAAAACGAAAAGCATTTTTTAGCTGATTTGATGCTGATTCCGAAAATGACCTTAGAATTTCATGATTAGATATCATTGTTGCTGTACTGAAACTGCTCATTTTTAGAAAAAAAGAACAAGTTACGATCTTGGCTGATCGCAACATTTAGTTAATAAAGGTCGTAGAAACCCATCAATTTTCAGGATGGCCGAGCAATTTATGTCAGCCACCTGAAATAAATTATTTTTATAAGAAAAAAGTGTTTTTGAGTCAAAAATTAAACAATAGAAGTAGCGAATTTTCCACTTTATCGCCAAATTTCAAATTAACTGAAAAATTGTCACAGTAATACACTTTATGAGTAATACGCCAATATGAATGAGTATTAAGGTTTCGTTTTTTTGCATAGCCATCTAGATAAATTTCCGGATAATTGCAGCGCGATGTGAGTGATGAGCAAAGAAAGCAATTTGGTCAGGATATTAAAACAATGGAAGAGCGCTACCATGGACAGTGGGACAAACTAATGATGGCTGCCTACTGCTGGAGTATCAAAAAGGACTTAAATTACAATCTTGGCTGATTTCTACAGTTTTTAGAGAAATATCGCCATCAGTCAATATTATATATACAGAAAACAAATGAAAAAATGTTATTTTTGTTCAAAAATAAGGTATTTAAGTAAGGTAATTTTATGATTCAGCGCCCACAAATTAGATTTTTAGAAATGTTTCCTGTCTCGACACCATTTCAATTTTGTGTGTGTGTGTGTGTGTGTGTGTGTGTGTGTGTGTGTGTGTGTGTGACCAGTGTAATTTTTTTCATTATTTGGATAGTATCATTTTTACTGAAATCCTTATAAACTCTCTCTATTGCCAGAATTAAATTCTCTGACAGTTGTTCCCCTCGGAGGCTAGAATGCTACCCAGGAATTCCAATAACGAAAAATTCCCGCTTGAAAACATTCCTTCACCAAGTGATGGAAATCCTCTTCCTTCTGCTTGTAATTCTCAGGAGAAATCCGGAAACATTTGATGGCTGGAGAACTGGTATATACCAAGGATAGAGTTTCTCACACACGACAAAGACATATTGGAATTTCCGGCAACAGAGTGCAAGCGTGAATCTAGGAAGGCCGGAAAAAGAGGAAGATATTTGTGAATTGTTTATGGTGCCTCTGAATATATTCCGTCCTCGACCATCGCGAGAAAATGGGCTCTACTCAAATGTCAACCTTTGCCTCCCGCCTGCGAACACACGCAGATAATATCGAATTCTTAATCTATCATTACAAGTTGCAAGAAACGAACCTCGTCTCCATTAGCCTCTTACACATATACAAAAAGAAACAATGTTCAATGTCTAATTCTTTATTTATTTATCTATTCTTTGTATTTTTATTTTTTCCTTCATCTAATTTTTTTTTTTTTAATTATTTCTTTTTTGTTTTTCTTGTTTATTTATTCTTTCTATTTTTGTTTTTTAGGTTATTTTTCATGCTTTCTCTTTCTTAATTTTTTTCTTTGTTAGTTTTTTACTCTTTGAATATCTTTCTTTTTTTCCTCTTTCAATTTCTCTCTTTTTGTTCACCATTTTTTCCTTCATTTTCTCTCTTTTCCTCCTATAATTTCCTTCTTTTTACTCCTTTAATATCTTTCTTTTCCTCTTTCAATTTCTCTTTTTTCTATTTTAATTTATCTCTCATTTTTTTTCAACTTCTCTCTTTTTTTTTCATTTAATATTTTTGCTCCTTCATTTTCTCTCTTTCACCTCTTACAATTTCTTTCTTTGTCTAACAAATAAATTCATTCTTTTGTTCCTTCAATTTTTTCTTCTTTCTACTTCAATTTATTTATCATTTCCTTCTACAAATTTTCATTTTCCTCCTTCAATTTCATTCTCTTTCGTCTTTTATTTTCTCTTTATCATCCTTCAATTTATCTCGTTTTTCTCATTCAATCTCATTACCATTTCTCTTTCAATTTTTCTCTTTTCCTCCTTTAATTTTATTCTTTTTGCTCCTTCATTTTCGCTCAATTATCTCCATCGACTTCTTTCTTTGTCCAACCTACAATTTCATTATATTCTTGGTAAATTTTCGTTTTAGGTGCCGACGGCTTTTACCCCTTCAAATTTATCCAAAGTAGCATTATTTCTGTGCAAATGTATATGCTGAACTCAAATCAACAATTAGTTATTGAAGAAATCTACCTTTTTTGCTTTGAAAGCCCATAAAAATGACGAACTATATCTCGCACTTTTTCTCTCCCGTAATTCTCACGAAGTCATGTAATTAACTGCAGAATAATGTTCTACGTAGGCAGCAATTTTTTGTCGAATTTTGCCCGATTTTCTTCCTTTACTGAAACTTCCGGCGATGTACTTCCTGTTATAAGAGTAACAAGCGTAGAAATACAATAGCGCATTACTTTAATTTCCGGAAGTGCATCGCCGGAAGTATCAAATGAAGAAAAATCGACAAAAAATCTGCCAAAATTTGTTCAAATGCGCAGTACGTCATTCTGCAGTTAATTACATGACTTCGTGAGAGTTACGGAAGAGAAAAAGTGCAAGATATAGTTCGTTTTTTTATGGACATTTAGATAAAAAAAAAGGTAAGTTTCTTCAATAACTAACACTTGATTTGAGTTCAGCATATACATTTGCACAGAAATAATACTATTTTGGATAAATTTGAAGGGCAAAATTGTCTGGACTTGCAACGAAAATTTACCATATTCTTTCAATTTTTCCCTTTAATTTATCCCTTTTTTTCTTTCTTCAAATTCTCTCTTTTTGCCTCTTCAAGTCATTCTTTTGCCTTTTTTAATTTCATTCTTTTTACTCTCGCTTTTACTGCCTTCACTTTATTTCTTTTTCCAACGTACAGTTTCATTCTTTATCATCCTTCAATTTTTTTTTCTCTTTCATTTTATCACTTTTTCCGACTTCAATTTCTCTCTCATTTTTTGAATACTATCTTTTTCTAGTTTATTCTTTTTTACTCTTTCAGTTTTTCTCTTTTCTTCATTCAATTTAATTCTTTTTTCTTTTTTAATTTCACTGCTTTCCTTTTTCAATTTTATTCTTTTTTACTTCTTCATTATTTCTCTTCTTCCGTTTGTAATTCTTTTCTTTTTCTACTTTCATTTATTTCTCCTTTTCATCTTCAACTTTATTCTTTTTCCTCCTTCAATTCCTCTCTTTTTCGTTTTTCAATTTCTCTTGTTTTATTTTTCAATTTTTCTCTTTTTATTTTTCAGTTCGAAAAATTGAAGCAGTAGAAATAATTAAATAGAACGGAAGTGTCTTTTTGGCACTTCCGTTCTATTTAATTCTTTCTTCTGCTTCAATCTTTCGCATTTTATCTATTATTTGTTTTTTATCGTTTCACCCCAAGCAAGGCATTCCACTGCCATTATTGCGCTTGGGGCTACATAGGGGAAGGTAAATAGAAAGAGTGGTTAGATATAGGAAATGTCAGAAGGGGGGTGATAGGTAGTTGGGAGGATGGGAAGAGTGTTTGAAAGAATGGAAGCGAGTTATTGTGTTACGAGGTGTCTATTGACCTTACATTTAAACTCCTGGAGATTGTAGCCGTCGGGGAAGCAGTCATGTGGAAGGGAATTCCACAGTCGGGAAGTACGAGAAAAGAAACTGTTCGAGTAGAAGTTGCGGTTGCATTTTATCGGTTTCACTGTAAAAGGGTGGGATCTAGTTGTTAATCTAGGATCTCGTGCAAATTCGAACTTAGGGGGCACCAGTGATCTAAGTTCATCGGAGCAGAAGCCATGGAAGTATTTATAGAAGAGACACAGGGAAGCCACGTCGCGCCGCTGAGAGAGAGACTGTAGGTGGTCTGCCAAGTCAGTATCGATCACATTACAGACCCTCCGCTGTACCTTGTCGAGAAGCCCAAGGAGAATAGCAGGGGCACCCGACCAGATATCGCAACAGTACTCAATGCACGGCCGTATGGTAGATTTATAAATGTGCAGGATAGATTCAGACGGAAAAAACCTCCGGGCCTTGCACAGAGAACCGACTTTCATAGCAGCGGATTTAGCAATGGATTTGATATAGTCATTCCACTGTTTCTTAACATTTTACTTAATTCGTTCTTTCTTTCTATTTCACCCACATCTCTCTCCCACTCGCAAGATAGATAGATAGATAGATATGAACAGACTCACATAGATAGATAGATAGATAGATAGATAGATAGATAGATAGATAGATAGATATGAACAGACTCAGATAGATAGATAGATAGATAGATAGATAGATAGATAGATAGATAGATAGATAGATAGAATAGATATGAACAGACTACATAGATAGATAGATAGATAGATAGATAGATAGATAGATAGATAGATAGATAGATAGATGTGTCTTCACTCTGTCTTTTCTACAAATATTTTCATAACTTCTGCCCCGAAGAACTTAGGTCACTGGTGCCTCCTACACAAGAATTTACTCGGGCAACCAGACTGGCATCAAGGTCCCACCCTTTTACAATTAGATCAACCAAATGACAATTCTACTCCATAAGCTTCTTTTCGCGCGCTTCCCGCCTGTGGAACTCCCTTCCATATACTTGCTCTCTTTACGGCTATAACCGCCAACAATTTAAATGCAAAGTCATCTCTTATCCACTTAACTCCAGCCCTTTCTACATCACCCCGTGGATCTTGTTCTTTTCCTTTCTCTCTACCTTCGCAACTGTCTTCACTGCTGTGTTCATATTCTTCTTTTTCCCCTTCTCTTTCTCCCCCTGTAGCTGGTTCGTCTTTGTTGTGGTGCAGTGGATATTGGCTTGGAACGAGAAATCGGATAGCCGAGTTCGAATTCCAGTTGAATTGCTTGCATTCACTTACAATGAATACTCGCAGGACGGATAGAGAGAAAAAGAGACAAGGGAAAGCAACCCGAAACATACTTGATGGGCTTGAGCAAATGGAGAATTTGGGAGATTTATCAAAAGGAAAAATATTTTGAGTGACAAGTGACAGGGGCAAGTGGATGTCCATGATCGCCTACATCCTGAAGGGATACGGCACAAGAAGAAAAAGAAGTAATGTGTTTCCTGTTGTTAGTGTATTAGTATGGAAGCCCAAACATGATATAATAGTACAGAGACGAAAGCATTTAATACATTTGATTTCTAATGAAAGTAAGAGTGGGTTATTTCTATTTTTATTTCCTGGACAGATGGTGTACCAGGAATTTATCTGATTTGTTCTTGAATTCTTTTCTTTATCAGACCCAGAGCTCTAACCCTTTCCCGATCTTTGTATTTTCTTAGTTTTTCAAAATCCTTCGCAAAGATGTTTTTTTTTTTTCACTAGCTATGTATATGTTAGTCAGTATGGAAACGTTTTCTTTTCTCTTTGATGATAATGTCTGGTCGATTTGCTTGTAATGTTCGAGCTGCCTTGATAGACAAAATCCCCGAAGATAGTATTTTAGCGGATACACATTATATATATATATATATATATATATATATATATATATATATATATGTTAGTCATCCAAATACAAGCCTGTCTCGCTGTATCACACTCATCTGTGTGACTAGATATCCACTTGCTTCTGGCCGAGATCAAAACTCGTGTGTTAGTCAGAGTCGCTAACCCCTAAGCCATAGGCGTATGGGATCAGAGAAGGGAAATTTTAGCGTGTTGTATATCAGCGGGGTATACACACGCCAGTCACCGAAATGACTCAATTCATTGCTGAAGAGTAATGCATTATTATTTAATCATTTAGTTTTTGGTCATAATCAAATTACACTAGTACACAGTTGTATTAAAAAGTATTCAATACAGTTATATTGTAGAACTTTTGAATATTTTTCATTTGTAAACGAATTATTTCGCGACCCAGGTGTGCAAAAGACGCCCACATAACGTGAAGTACAATAAAAACAGGCAAGCCTTACAACGTTGGCAAAATATGTAGACTGCGCCAGGAAGAAAAGTCAGCTGTTATGTTATTCCCAAACAAAAATAAATTACTAAATGAGAGAACAGAAATTATGACCAAGCGTAACCATACCAACAAATACCTATTAGGATGAAAGTGTTCTCAGACGTTTAAGTAATTTATCCTAATTTTGAAAATTGCGCGTTCATAAAAGATCCCTGTTACGTGGGCGTTCAAAAAAAAAACGGTAAAATCAGTTGTTGTAAATCGCCTTAAGACACCGAAAAATAAAAACCTGGGTCGGGAAATAACTCATTTACAAATTATATATATATATATATATATATTATACTCTCATTACGATTGAGCTCTCTGGAGAAGAAAATTTTAAAAACAGTTTCCACTTCTGCTATATGCGTGACTCTTCAGAAATGAATTGAGTTCTTTCGTTGACTGGCGTGTGTATACACTGCTTCTATACAACACGTTAAAATTTCCCTTCTCTGATTATGTGCTCCTATGGCTTAGGGAGTAGCGACTCCGACTGATACCAAATCGGTCGAGTTTCGATCCCGGCTAGAAGCCAGTGGATGTGTCTCATCACACTGATGAGCTGTAATACAGCGAAACAGGCTTGTATGTGGATGACTATAATATATATATCGTAAAAACAAATTTTTATGGTATACTACAATTTTTAAGTATATTGTGATGTAGGCTCGAATGCAATTTTAAAACCTGAAGATTGCGTTCAAACCTGCATCATACTAGCCTGAAACAGACTTTTTGGTTTTGACCTGAATATTCACTGATATGTTTCTTCCTTGGTTCTCCGACTACATGAATTTAAGTTTATTACTATACTGGCATTTAGGTCCCACCCTTTTACCGTTGAAAATCGAATGTAGCCGTCACTCCTACTCCAACAGTTTCTTTTCTCGCATAAATATCCCGCTAAATATCCCTTCCGTTTACCTGCTTTCCTGGTAGCTACAATCTCCAAAAATTTAAATGTCAATTGCCGTCTTCTATCTTCTTAAATCCCATTTATATTTTTCCTTTCTTCAATACCCCCTTTACCCAGTATTTTCTTAACTTCAATACCCCTTTTACCCAGTATTTTCTTAACTTCAATACCCCCTTTACCCAGTATTTTCTTAACTTCAATACCCCCTTTACCCAGTATTTTCTTAAGTTGACTACAAAGGTGAAATTTTATATATATAGCGATGAGTGATTAAAACGTTCGTTTTCTGACCATGAAGCCTGGGTTCGAATCTCACCATGGTCGATTTGTGAGGAAGGTGACTTCTTGATGTTATCAATCTAAAGGAGGCGACCCCAGTGTTTGGCACCTTTGGAAAGTGCATGAAAACCATACCACTGGTTCACCCAAGCCTTGTGAGTGAAACTGGGTAGACGACCCTCTTTGAGGAGCCGTCGATGTTTGGGCTAGCTCGAAGTCACAAGTCACCGTGACCGAGGGTTTGAGCGTCCAGGCATTTTTCAAACTGTTGTTCATGCTAGATAACATGCTCTCTTCCAGAAACTGTAACTAAGGTCCGCTCAGCATAGTTGCAGTATAAACCACAAGTGGGCTATGTGGAGGTTGAACAAACATAAGTGTGCCTGAGCAGGCGTCTGCAATGGGGATTAGCTAGCAGCGGGTATCCTCGAATATGAATGCCCATTATTATTATTATTATTATTATTCATTTGTTGACGGCAACACAAATCAAACCCCTATTCGTTGGCAGACTTCCTTCTTCAGTTCGTTCTCTCTGTCGTCCTGTTTCTCTTTGTTTGTGTTTATATCTGGCCATAAATGGGTTTGAAAGGATAAAGACTGGGATAGATTTCTTGCTTGAAGTACGAAATAATCATCCCCATATTAGCTGGTATGTTTTTTTTTCTTCCTTTCATTTCTTGCATTTATCCCTCTCGTTCTCTCGCCTTGAGAACCATGCTTTTACCCACTGCAAAAAATGAGTCATGAAGGCGGGAAACCTGATCTGTCGCCACTGCGGCCAATGAAATTAGAAACTCATTTTTACAATTCTTGTGGGAAAAAGATTTTTTTTCAAAATGGCGGTCAGCTGTTCCATCACTCTACTTCTTTGACGACCTTTCGACTAAGATTTTTTGGATAGCTCATCTTTCATTTTTTTTTCCTTGTTTCAATCATTTTTTTTTATTTCGTCTTTTTTATCTCTTTTTTTATACACTTTTTTTTACATTTTAAAATAGTTATTTTCTTTTCTCTCCGGTCTATTCATCTCCTTTCTTTCTAGTTATTTTGGCTTCTTTATTTTCATTTGTTTTATATTTTAATTTTTTTTGTTTTTCCTTAAGTCTTTTCATCTCTCTGCCCTTCATGAAAAAAGTTTTTGGTGCTCCTTATTTTCTACATTTTAAGAGTCATTCTGTTTGTTTTTGCCAATCATCTTCTGCTTTGTTTTATTTTTACAATATTTCAATCTGGTTAAGGATTAATGAGGTTAGTTAGTCATTACTACAAAATAGTGTGTTTAATCTTCACCGGATGCCCATAAAACTCGACATTAAGTAACCCAGCAGAAATCAATATGTCAGAAAGTCAACCAAGGTAACTAAATAGCCACATCGACATTTTGTTAATGGTTACCGATGCCAGTCTGGTTGAACATCATGGATGAGCAGTGAGGTCAATCCTCATTGGGGTTCGCATATAAATTTCATTATTAGATAACCCAACAACTATTTTAGGATTTAAACATTTAATTATCCTTCTAGTTTTTCTTTCTTTATATATCACTTGATGATTGCAATAAGCACCAAATTTATCAATTATCGTATGTTGCTGCTCATAAAACGCATTTTCCTTATAAAGTTTTATAGAAAAAATTTTTTAATTTTTTTCATAAATTTTATAATTTTTTAAATTTTTAGATTTAAAAAAATTATGAAACATTTTTATCAATTTTTTTCCCAATAAAATTTTAGGAATTAAACATTTTGTTTTCTTTCTTTCTTTCTTTCTTTCTTTCTTTCTTTCTTTCTTTTACCCGTATATATCACTTGATTATTACAATAACACCATAAGATGTAGTTTTCCCTATAAAATTTTATAATTTTTAAAAAATAATTCTTTTTATTTTTAAAACATTGTAGAAATTTTTATAGAAATTTTTTAACTTTTTATCAAAAAAAAAAATTCCTATAAAATTTTAGGAGTTAAACATTTCGTTGTCTTTCTATTTTGTCTTCTTTATTTTACCTGTGTATAACACTTGATGATTGCAATAAACACCAATTGTATAAATATATAATACATATTTTTTACTCTGATTGGTCCACATTGTACATACAATAATGCTTCTCTGATTAAAGGAGCCTTGCTTGTTTTAACCTTTTAAAACCATTCAATTTAAAATAACCACATCAGTTGACAAGACACAAGAAGTGTCGAAACAAAATAGCTACTTTTGTAGTGATATTGTAACATATCCATGTTATAATTTCTGCGTAAATAATACATATATTATGTATATTATATAATATATATATATATATATTGTATATTTTCATTTAGAATTATCCACTTGGAAATAAACACTAAAAATAGTATGAAATACCTAATATTTTTATTTTTTTAAACTGGGGTGGGCTCATAATTATGTCCGGGAGTATATATATATATATATATATATATATATATATATATATATATATATTAATGTATATTTGGACATTAATCATTTACCGTATGTTGTTGCTCATAAAACGTATTTTTCCTATAAGCTATATCCAAAAACCACCCTGTGTCTTATAATTCGAAGCTTGGTAACGAGTGTTATAAGTCAATTAGTTTCATGAGACCATTACCTTCCGTAAATTTTTACACCGCAATCTTTGTACTTGTGATAAACTTGTTAAAATTACCAGAAATGATGATTACTATAATACTGTTATAAGGATTCAGCAGTACCGTAAGCACTATTACGTGTTTTTATCAGCACATAAATCCAAATTCACTTTTTTTTCAGTATCCACTTTTACATGCGTCTAATTTAATATTGGCAACGCGTTGTGGCGCAGTGGATATCCGCTCGGAACGAGAAATCGGGGAGCCGAGTTCGAATTCTAGTTGAATTCACTTACGCGCAAATACCCTTGGGAAAGGTATTAATCCGTCTCTTCTCTCCAGCTATGGGTTAAATAATAGGACAGATTGGGTTCTATAGCCTTGGCTGGCAACCAGTCTACTGCAGAAAGCAATGGCAACCTACTACGGGATAATCTTTTGCCCAGTTAGTCATGTCTCTTTCGAGACATGATCGCTCAAGCGTGTTTCACGTATGAAACTTAACTGACTGAATTTAATATTAGTGCTCCATCCTTGCTTGTGATAAATGCGTCAGAATTATTGAGAATTGCAGGCTGAAATAAGGTTCGCTTTCGGTGGTATCATACACTCTAACATCTCTTTTATTAATCATTACATTCTAACTATGAATTTGGTATCACTTTTCGGTCTGTGATGAATTCACCATAATTAATCCCACCCATTTTATTTTCCTGTGGATGGAAATTTTTTTGGACTTCTGCCGGTATAAAATCTTTTGTCATTTGAATTTGATTAAATGAATATTCTGTTGGTGAAGACGCGAGGAAGCCTTCGTAGAGATGGCTATTCAACGAATTTAAGCATCGACATTTATATATATATATATATAGTGTGCACAAAATATACCGGATAAATTATAGACGTGAAGGTTTATTGACGTGAAAAAAAGATTAATGATCAAAATTAAAAGATATTAATGCTTATTGCTTTGTACATGTTGCAGCAATCACCAGGGACCGGTTGTGCCGGCGCCATTAAATGAATGTTGGCGGTCGGATGTAATTATGTAACTTAAAGCTGGCCAATCACGGTTTCAATTACAAGTCTCCAACATGCGCAGACTCAAAAAACGATAGCAGAGGTCGTATTCATTTGGAAGTTAGTAGGAGTTTCAGTGGGAATTTGGATTCGCAAGCGGTCCTCAGCCGCATGAATATACACTTTTAGGGTCGTGCAATCCGAGCAGTGTTTCGGTTAGAGCACCGAAGCATTCGCTTTCCACACCCAGCCCAGTTCGGCGATGCTAGGGTCGGAAGGCAGTTTGATAGGCAGAGGTGAGACACGTGGTCATGAGGTGATCGCGTGATCATCTTGCACAGACTATTTTGAGTCACTTTGTAGGATATAAAGAGTTCGTCACCACCGTACAATACAAGCATACTTCTGCCCTGATTATTATTACTTAACAGTTTAAATTAAATAATTATTTAAATTAAATTAGAGGAACTCTTTAAAAAAACGCGATACCTAAGGTTTAAAATGAAGTTTTTCAACAAAAAAATAATTATTGAAGCTTTTATTTTAGTTTTAATTTTAAGCTAATAGATTAAATTTAATAATCCTAATAAGGAAAATACATTGTGGCATTTCAAAACTAATTTAAATTGACTGGAAGTCGTTTTTTTCTTCTTTTTAATTTAAATTACTAGTTACCGCCTTTTTCTTGTAGTCGTCTTTCAACGCAAAGTAATTTTCTTTAATAAAAACAAACTTCCAAAAACGAAATATTTCTGACACTTTATTTGGGGAATATTAGCTGATTTAAAGTATAATTAATCTGATTTGAAACAAATAGTATTTACTTTAAGTTTAAAGTATCGCAAAAACACATTTTTAACTCAACGGTTACTATTTTGACGTGCTGACAACCTGATGATAGATCTAATGTTCTAAGGAAACTTTTTTCTCTGAAACATAATTAAAGAAAATGATGTTTGATATAATCTTTAAGTACTCGTTAATCTTAAAAATTTAGGAAAATGTTCTCCGTAATCTAATGTTTTATTGAATTTTATATATTTTGGCTTTAAATTTACTATAGTTATCGCTTTTATTTTTTGATAATGTCGTGTATGGTCGCTCGTACTTACAAAACTTTACTTTGAATAATATAATCTGGCATTTTAAGAGCACCAGGAGAGAACATTTCTAAAGACTGAGACGTCATCCTCTCTATTATAATATAGACCGTTGTATATATATATATATATATATATATATATATATATATATATATATATATTGATTGATTGATTGTTTAATTACTTAGTTTTTTTGTCATAAGAAAATTAGATCAGTGCGCATTTGTATTAAAAAGTGTTCAATACAATTGTAGTGTAGAACTTTTGAATATTTTCCATTTGTAAACGTGTTATTACGCGACCTAGGTTTCTACCATAAGTGGTGTCTTCAGTTGATTTGCAATAACTGATTTTAGCGTTTACCTTTTTTTTTAAGAACGCTCACGTAACGGTTTTTTTTTTTAACGCTCACGTAGCAGGGAATTTTTGAATGCGCAGTTTTTAAAATTAGAAGAAAATATAACGTTTTCATCCATGGTTGTATTTTTTAGTATGGTTACACTTAGTCATAATTTCTGCTCTTTCATTCAATGGTTCATTTTTGTTTAGGAATAGTAGAAACCTAGGTCGCGTAATAACTCATCTACAAATGGAATATATATATATATATATATATATATATATATATATATATATATATATAAGTTTTTTCGTCGTAAACTGAATTTTGAAGGCTAAATAAGTCCTCTGAGTAAATGGTATCATGGCTGAGACTAAGAACTACAATTATACCTACTTAGAACCAAACCGAAGTAAAAACTAAAATAAAAGTGCTGAAAAAAATACAGACATAGAAGCAGATAAACAGACACACACACAAACATCTTGCCTTATATATATATATATATATATATATATATATATATATATATATATATATATATATATTATTGATTTTCTGCACTATTGTAAGAACTGCAACCTTGAAACTTCTGAATATCGTATCTTATGTCTTTGTCTATGAGTGTATCAAATTGGATTAAAATCGAACCACTCCTTTTTTCGATTATCGATTTCCGATATTTATCGGGAGTATCTCGACACAAAACCTAGCTAAGAATACACGCAGACCCTTATAGTACAACTGTGTAAATTTTCAAGAAAATCGGTTCAGCCATTTCGGAGTCTATAGGCAACGGATACACACACACACACACACACACACGCAGATACACACACACACACAAAGACAAAGTTCCATTTATAAATAAGTTTATATATATATATATATATATATATATATATATATATATATTTCTTCTAACTTCTCATAATTTTAAAAATTGCGCCTTCATCAAAAAAATCCCTGTCACGTGAACATTCTGAAAGAAACGGTAAAATTAGTTATAAATCACCTGAAGACACCGAAAAGTTAGAAACGTAGATTGCGTAATGACTCGTTTAGAAATTCAAGATATTCAAAATTTCTAAGATAAAATTGTATTGAACCCTTTTTAAAACACCTGTGTATTGGTCTAATTTAATTATGATCAAAAACTAAATAATTGTCTATAAATAGCGATTACATAGTTTACAAATTCATGGCTTCTGCTCTGATGAACTTAAATCACTGGTGCCCCCTAGGTGTGAGTTTGCACGAGATACTAGATTGGCAACTAGGTCCCACCCTTTTACAATGAAACCGATGAAATGTAAACGCAACTTCTACTCCAACAGCTTCTTTTCTCGCACTTCCCGCCTGTGGAATTCCCTTCCGCATGCTTGCTTCCCCGACGGCTATAACCTTCAGGAGTTTAAATGTAAGGTCAATAGACACCTCCTAACACACTAACCCTCCCATTCTCTCCAACTCTCCCCCTATGTACATCCTAACTCGTCTATCGCCCTGTGTAACCCCCTGCGCTATAGTGGCAGTGGAATGCCTTGCTTGGGGTGACATGATTAAAAAAAAATGTGCCCTTTGGGATTAAATAATATTTAGGTTGGTCACACCACAAACTCGCTTTCACGACGCTTGCCACTACACTTGAAAGATAATTTTAACATTTTTAGGCATTTAAAACAACATGCCTGGCCACATACACAATTCCGGAAAACCCTAGTTGAAAACACAACTATACTTAAACCAGAAAACAATAAACAAAAACTAAAAATTCTCGAAGTTGAAACCTAAGCTGAACAAGGTAATCTATGAAATCTCCACAAATATTCTTAAATGCCTATAATTAATAACAGAAGCCATTGGTTTATGCCAAGAGTTTGTTGTTGCTTGGAAATCTTGCATGTAAACAAAACAATTTGTTATTATCGTTTGTCCGTGTTTATAATATATAATGTAATATGACATCTTTGAAAATGGCTTATGTAAGCCGAAAGCTTAGACTGAATTATTAAAAAATTATGTATCAATATTGTAATTTTCTTTCTCCATTTAATGATAATGCTATTAAGCGTACCAGAGAATATGAAGAAAGTTTAAATAAAATAAAAAGGCAAAAATTGTCAATATTATTTAATGAAGCATGCATTACTGAAAGAATGCTGCCTAAATACACACACACACACACACACACACACACACACACACATATATATATATATATATATATATATATATATATATTCCTCCTGACACACTCAGGAATTTGGATTATTTTGTTTTTTATGTTTTAATGTAAGGTTGTGGTGCAGTGGATATCGGCTTGGAACGAGAAATAGGGGAGCCTAGTTCGAATTCCAGTTAAATTCATTGCATTCACTTACGCGTAAATACCCTTGGAAAAGGTATCAATCCGTCTCTTCCTTCTAGTTATGGGTTAAATAACAGGACAGATTGGGTTCTATAGCCTTGGCTGACAACCAGTCTACCGCAGAAAGAAATGGCAACCTACTGCGGGATAATCTTCTACCCAGTCAGTCGTGTCTCTTTCGAGATATGATCGCTCAAAGTGTGTTTCAAGTATGGAACTTAACTGACTGACTCTATAGTAGGTACATCAATATATATTATGCCGTCATTTTAGACGGCACGGGCCCACTTGTACTTTGTATAAGTACAAGGCTGGAATCTAAAGAGAACTGCTTTTGTCATGATTTCAAATCTAATCTAACGATAAATCTTGCTTAATGCAAGCAACACAGACGATATCTCAAAGGAAGACGGAACAACGTTGTGGACAAGTACATAAGATTTGTCGTTCTTGAGTTTTAAAAAGAAAAAAAAAAGAAATATTCGACCATCAAAAGATATGAGAAAATAACGAGACAAAATTCCTTTGATCTGCCTTCGAAACTAAAAGGACACGTGAATTGTTTATCTGATGTTCAATGCTCATTCTGTTTACTTATAAAAATGGTTATATCGAAGTGTATTTTTCAAATTTTCTTTTGCTTTTTGCTTTTTTGTTTATCTTTGTCGGATTGGAACTTGAAACGCTCAATATATGCTCTGCATGATCACAAATTGTGCAAATTGGTGCTGTCTGAAGTTGTACAAATATATGATACATACGTGCATCAACAACATAAAAGAGTTACAAATAGAAAGAGAGAGTGAGAAAGACTGAGAAAAATAAATTATATATATATATATATATATATATATATATATATATATATATATATAAGCATATTAAGACATGCAAACTGATAAGAAGAAACTGACGGGGAGACGGACAGGAAAGAAAATGAAATAAAAACGGACAGGAAAGAGGCTGAAAGAGGCTGAAAGAAACACGAACAGGAAAAAGGCTGAATGAGGTTGAAAGAAACACGAGCAGTAAAGTGGATGAAAGAGACACGAGCAGGAAAGAAGCTGAACGAGAAACACGATCAGAAAGAGGTTGAAAGAGACATGAACAGGAAAGTGGCTGAAAGAGACGAGCAGGAAAGAGGCTGAATGAGAAACACGAGCAGTAAAGAGGCTGAAAGAGATACAATTAGGAAAGTGACTGAAAGAGACACGAGCAGTATTAGCGTATTGGCATAGCCAATGATTCATACCAGGAGCTGGAAAAGGAAAATTTCGCTGGAAACAAAGAAAAACACAGCTGAAGTTTTCCGGACATGTATTGAGAAAGGTGGGCTTGGAGAACCTGATGCCCTCGGGACGTATAGAGCGGAAGAGAGACAAGGGAAAGTAATGTATGACATAATTGATGGAGTAGGTGGATGGTGAAGCAGAGATTGTGTTCTAAATACCCCTTTTCGTATTTTCCAACAGGAGAAGGTTTATTAAGAACGACAATGGATAGATGTGGAAGGCCATGATCGCCTACGTCTTGAAGGAACACGGCACATAGAAGAAAAAGAGTTATTCCTCCAACAACCGCTCAGATCAGAGTTTTTTCAACCGAGGTGCATATGGACTCCTGGGGTTCATGTAACAGTTGTCGGGGTCTTTTCTTCTTCGTTTTTTATGATCGTTTCATCCAAAGCAAAGCGATATCGCCACTGGTGCGCAGCTGGTGGATCAGTGAGGGTAAAGGAGAAAAAAGGAAAGAAACAAAATGTACTGGGAATGTCGAACAACTAGGTTCTGCTCTTTTACAGTGAAACCAATCAAATGTAACCGCAACTTCTACTCTATTAGCTTCTTTGCTCGCACTTCCCGCTTGTAGAATTTCCTTCCGTATACTTGCTTCCCTGAAAGCTACAATCTCCAAGAATTTAAATGCAAAGTCAATTGCCATCTCTTATCTTCTTGACTCACATCCTTTCCCTGACAATCTTTGTATCGTATTCTTCCTTTCCACTCCACTCTCATGCAGTTCTTTTCATACCTGTATTCTCATCATTCATTGATTTCTCTGTAACTTGTTTATGTTTCTCGTTTCACCTCTTCTGTAACCCCCTGCGCACCAGTGGCAGTTCTGCCTTGCTTGAGGTGAAATGATTACAAAAAATACAATTCTTAAACTTACTTATATAGTAAAAAATAAAATTAACTTCTTTTTTTTTCATTGGATGGTTATGAGGGCCCCCCAAAAACAAATGAAAAATAAAAATGATGTGTGGGTAAAAAATATACTCAACAGTTTAATAAAACCACCATCATACTGGGTTGATCTTAACAACCAGAATATTGCATGGAATACAAGCTAAAAAGATAAATCTTCAAAAATATCATTAATAGCAATAATTTCTGGCATTTCAACAAGAAATCCCAAATGTCTGTTCCCACCTGCCTGCCTCGGCTATAGTTTTATCTTGATGCGATCCTTCAGTTTATCCTGATTACTCTTGGGCAGGACATAAATATACAAGCGATACATAGCGATTACTTTCCAATTATATGAGAAAACGCGGAAGCTAATGATGTACATCGCCCTAATTGGAAATTAAGCAAAGCAAACTGGAAAGATGTTAGATTCCAATGTATTAAAAGATTAATTCAAAATGACAATATTAAAGACCCAGTCAATCACTTGAGAGAAAAGTTAATCTCCATAGCAAAAGGAGGCATCGAAACAACAAATTCAAATCCAAACAAACGCAACAGGCCATCGTTTGATAGCAACAACGGAGAAGTCATCAGATTAGAACGAGCAGCTTAAAGCGAATTCAACAGACATTCTACAGCCTACAACTTGATCTCCCTCTGACTGTGATGATATTCTTCTTCTTCTTCTTCTTCTTCTTCTTCTTCTTCTTCTTCTTCTTCTTCTTCTTCTTTCGCCTGTTTAGACGTACTTTTTGCCCAGTCAATACTTTATAACTTATGGGTTATTTCATTTTGATAGCAGGGAAACCCCAAAACCATATATCAGATTCGTTTTCTTTCTGTTATTTCAAAGAAAGATAAAAAAAAAATAAAAAGCAAACAAGAAAGAAAGAAAAAGTAACAAAAAAAGTAAGAGAGAAATAAATAAAGAATAAGCAAAAAAGAAAGAAAGAGAAAACAAGAAATAAAAAGTAAACAAGAAAGAAAGAAATCAAGAAAGAAAACGCAAACAAAAAAATAAGCAAAAAAGAAAGAAATAAAGTGAATAAGAAAGAAAGACGAAGCAAGAAAGAAAGAAAACAAAGCAAGAAGGAAAAAAAACAAGAAAGAAAGAAAGAAAGAAAGAAAGAAAGAAAGAAAGAAAGAAAGAACAAACAAGAAACAAAGAAAAAAAACAAGAAAGAAAGCAAAAAAGAAAGAAAGAAAAAAGTAAACAAGAAAGAAAGAAAAAAGTAAACAAGAAAGAAAGAAATCAAGAAAGAAAGAGGCAAATAAAAAAGAAATAAGGAAAGAAAACGCAAGCAAGAAAGAATAAGCAAAAAAGAAAGAAAGAAAATGAATAAAAAAGAAAGACAAAACAAGAAGGAAAAAGGAAATAAGAAAGAAAGAAAGAAAGAAATAAGTAAAAGCAAACAAGAAACAAAGAAAAAACAAAAAGTAACAAAGAGAAAAAAAGAAAGAAATAGTAAACAAGAAAGAAAAAGTAAACAAGAAAGAGAGAAAGAAAGAAGCAAATAAGAAAGAAAGACAAAGGAAGAAGGAAAAAGAAAGAAAGAAAGAAAAAAGAAATAAGGAAAGAAAGAAAAAATAAGTAAAAGCAAGAAAGAAACAAAGAACAAAAAAGAAAGAAATAGTAAACAAGAAAGAAAAAAGAAAGAAAAAAGAAAAAGCAAGAAAGAAAAAACAAACAAGAAAGCAAAAAGGAAAAAAGAAAGATAGAAAAAGCAAATAAGTGCTCTTAAGTATTAAACGCCTGCTTTAGTGAAATCTAAATCCTTTAATTTCTACTCTTTTACTTCTTTAAATGATGGTTGTTTTTTAAGCGCCGCTTAGATGTAGCACAAGGCCGAAAGTATGGTGTACCTGTTAAAGATCGAACTTGTAATTAATCTAGCAAGACAAGCTGGCGAACCATTGCATGACATCAATGTTTATATAAATATTCTTTAGATAATAACCTGCAGTCATACTTATGATTGTCATTGTAATATTTTGTTAAAGTCGTTAAGCTCAAATATTTAACAATGCAACCAGGAAGGTTCACGGTTTTCTTATAATCATTGAACACGTAAGGCCCTTATTCAATCATTGAATTAAAAATTTGGCTTCATCAAAAGAAAACAGCAAATAGAACACCATGACATTTTCCTATGTACTACTACTATAGAGTAAAATAATGAATAAAACAATAAAATAAATAAAAAATAAAAAATCAGAAAAAACACAAACCCTATGCTGTTCGAAGTGAGGCCTATTCTAGGAAAGTAGACTGGAAAATACCCGAGAAAACGTGAAACATTATCCCAAACTCACATCGACCATACTGTAATATATTACCTTGAACGGCAGAGATGACTGAGAGGTACATCCGGTCGTAGGCAAGATCAACAAAGAACAAGGGTTGTTGTCAGATATATCTATATATATATAGATGATGTCAGCAAAATGCAAAAACGAAAAAAACACAAGCGACAACTGGCTCGAAAAGCAATGAAACGCCGGGAGATGATTGACAGTTAGAATAAGTCTGGCGAGAAAACACAGCCACTTTCTATTTTTGTGTATTTACCGACTCGTAGTCCCAATGGAGGCTCGGGTTGAAGGAAAAATTCTGAATTGAAAAACAGCTCGGAGAGATTTGGGCTCCTATACCTATTTTTATGTCTACATCTAAAATTAGTTCATTTCTCTGGTTTAATAGGAATACAATTCCATAACAAAATCGAAGTTTGTTTTGAAAAACTCTAGAATTTCCCGTTAAAGACTTTATACCCTTAAATTATTTTGAAAAACTCTAGAATTTCCCGTTAAAGAATTTATACCCTTAAATTATTTTTTTCTTTTTTTGGGATCACGTTTACATTACTAGTAGTATTATTATTATTGTGTCATTTTTCATTATAAATCGATTTCTGCTATAGCCGCACTACCTACCAAGTCTACAGGAAGACCTAAGGCAGGTAATGGTGTGTTGTTATGAGTCCATTTCATGTTTTTTCGTATCTCCCTAACATCCCTAGTGTTACATAGACAAAGTTCTTCTTAGTGTGTGGGCTGTACTTAACAAAACAAATTTTTGTATATCTCTTAAGTTGGGGTTTCTAGGGATTCTTTCAATGTTTCAATGTTTTTTTGTTCCATTTTTTATCATTTGAAGTGCACCCACTATCACTGGTATGATACTTGTTTTCAGTTTCCACTTTTTTTCTATTTCAATTTCCAGGTCTTTATATTTTGACAGTTTTTCGAATTCCTTGGTTGCTATGTTACAATCCGTTGAACAATCCATATCAAATAATAAGCAAGTTTTTTCTTTTTGGTTTTTACCAATAATGTCCGGCCTATTTGCTTCAATTTTTCTGTCTGTGTAGATGGTGTAATCCCATAAAATGATGATATCTTTTATTTCTGTAACCGGTGCTGGGCAGTTTTCATACCAGTGTTTGTTTACATATTTGCCATAGTGTTTGTCCAGTGTAAATATTGCCCTACTCAATCGTGACGATTTTTATATTCATTTGGGGCAAGTACAGAATATCCTGAGATTAGATGGTCTATTGTTTCTTGGTGTTTATCACAGAACCTGCATTTTGGATCCACATTATTATGTGGATAATAATTATATTTGCCTGAAAGTTCCTAGTGAAGAGACTTATTATTATTATGTCATTTTTCATCAAATTTAGATTTCTGCATTGGTCTCACTACCAACCAAGTCTGCGGGGAGACCTAAGGCAGGTAGTGGCGTGTTGTTATGACTCCATTTCATGTTATTCTATCCTTTCCCTATCATTCCCCAGCATTACATAGATAACGTTTTCCTTAGTGTGTGGGCTGTACTTAATAATACAATTTTTTGTATATCTCTTAAGCTGGGGTTTCCAGGGATTCTTTCAATGTGTTGTTTTGTTCCATTTTTTATCATTCCAAGTGCACCTACTATCACTGGCACAACTCTTGTTTTCAATTTCCACATTTTTTCTATTTCAATTTCCAGGTCTTTATATTTTGACAGTTTTTCAAATTCCTTGATTGCTATGTTACAATCCGCTGGACAAGCCATATCAATTAATAGACAAGTTTTCTCCTTCTGGTTTTTAACAATAATGTCTGGCCTGTTTGCTTCAATTTTTCTGTCTGTGTAGATGGTGTAATCCCATAGAATGGTTACATCTTCTATTTCTGTAACCGGTGCTGGATGATGTTCATACCAGTGTTTGTTTACAGCTTTTCCATAATGTTTGCACATTGCCCAATGTAAATATTGCCCAACTCTATCGTGGCGATTTTTATATTCGTTTGGGGCAAGCACAGAACAGCCTGAGATTAGGTGGTCTATTGTTTCTTGGTGTTTATCACAAAACCTGCATTTTGGATCCATATTATTATGCATAATATTTGCCTGAAAGTTTCTCGTGAAAAGACTTTGGTCTTGTGCTGCAAGTATAAATCCTTCAGTTTCAGACTTTAATCCAGATGCACGTAACCATCGATGAGTATTAACTTTGTCAACATTGGATTTATTGGCACGTACTGGATATTGGCCATGCAGAGGTTTGTCTTGCCAGCGCTGTTTCATCTTTTCAAGAGCTTTATCTTTGGCTTTCATTTTCATATTTTTTGCCGCAATAGTTGGTTCTTGGCTACTGTTTTGCTTTTCTACAGAATCTACTAACTGTAATTCTTGTTTGTATTTACTGCCTTCTTTTATTATTGAATATTTTTTCTTTCTTTCTTCATGTTGCCTTACTAATTGTATCATCCAATCCTTTGTTGTTTCTATGTATGTTAGTAAGCCAATAGTTGTTGTCTTGTATGACAATTCCAGCTGAATAAGACCCCTTCCACCTTCTTTACGGGGTATGTATAGACGGTCTACATCAGCCTTTGGGTGATGCATCCTATGCTTAGAAAGAAGCTTTCTTGTTTTAACATCCATTCGCCTGATGTCGTTTAGAGTCCAGTTTAAGATGTTGAAGCTATATTGGACAACTGGGATTGCAAGGCTATTAATGGCCATAACTCTATTCTGTGAATTTAATTCAGTTTTTAATATCATTCGTAGCCTTCTATAGTACTCTTTACGCACTATTTCTTTCATTTTTTTATGGTGAATGTTTTCGCTCTCATTTACACCTAGGTATTTATAAGCTTCTTCTGGTTTCAATTCTTTTATTGTTACAGCAGGGTCTAGGCTAATTGAGGATGTTTCTTGTATTGATCCACGTAAAACTGTAGCTTTAGCACATTTATTCAAATTAAATTTCATTCCAATGTCTTCGCTGAAGCATTTTACAGTTTGCAGAAGACCTTCCAGCTCATTATCATTCTTAGCATATAACTTTAAGTCATCCATGTAAAATAGATGGCTTATTTTCTTTTGGCCTATTTTATAACCACATTCTGTCTTATTAAGTTGACTGGTTAGTGCTATTAATGATATGCAGAATAGTAAGGGAGATAAAGAATCACCTTGAAATATACCTCTTTTGATGTTTATTTCATCAGACTTATCGGTTCCATTTATATGATTGAGGTAAAGGGTTGTTTTCCATATAGACATGCACTGTTTGATGAAATTGATGATGACGGGCGATATCTTGTATATATTTAAAGTCTTTAAAATCCATTCATGTGGCACACTATCGAATGCCTTTCGGTAGTCTATCCAGGCAGTACTAAGATTTTTCTTTGTCTTGTAGCAGTTTTCCAGGATCATTTTGTTAATTAGCAATTGGTCTTTACAGCCATAACAGCCACGTTTGCACCCTTTTTGTTCAAGCGGTATCATGTCATTTCTTTCTAAGAATAAATATGTTTGTTTTGTTAAAATAGATGTTAGTAGTTTATATGTTGTCGGAAGACATGTAATTGGTCTGTAGTTTTTCGGGTTGTTTGTGTCACCATTCTTGGGTAGAAGAAATGTAATTCCTTTTGTCATCCATGCAGGAATTTTAGTGGGATCGTCAACCATTTCTTGGAGTTCTTTGGCTAATTTTTTATGTGCTGCATTTAAATAATATAGCCAAAAGTTATTATTATTATTATTATTATTATTATTATTATTATTATTATTATTATTATTACTTATATTTTTTATATAAAAGTATTTTTTCATGTAAAAGTACCTCTTGTTTTTTTAATAGGTTTTATCAAATATTATTATTATTATTATTATTATTATGCTGTAATTTTTCATCATATTTTTTATTTATGCTATGGTCGCACAACCTGCCAAGTCTGCGCGAAGACCTAAGGCGGGTCGTGGTGTGTTGTTATGGCTCCATTTCATGATCTTTCTATCTTTCCCTATCATTCCAAGTTCTCCTTAGTATGTGGACTGTACTTAACAAGACAAATTTTTGTATATCTCTTAAGCTGGAGTTTCCAGGGATTCTTTCAATGTGTTGTTTTGTTTCATTTTTGATCATTCCAAGTGCACCTACTATCACTGGCACGATTCTTGTTTTCAATTTCCACATTTTTTCTATTTCAACTTCCAGGTCCTTAGACTTTGACAGTTTTTCGAATTCTTTGGTTGCTATGTTACAATCCGCTGGACAAACCATATCAATTAATAGGCAAGTTTTTTTCTTTCTGGTTTTTAACAATAATATTAAACAATTATTATTATCATTATTATTATTATTATTATTATTATTATTATTATTATTATTATTATTATTATTTTATTTTCGTAATTTTCATTCCTGGGCAAGACTTACAAGCAAATCTATTCTAGCTTTTTATTTTAAACAGAGTAAACAACAACTGACTTTATGGAAAGCCTAGATTACGTTCATACACTCGGTTACGATGATTCGCGAAACCGTGCTAGCACGACCATTGACGCCTTCCAAACAGTTTTGTCTACAAAATCTCGCTCAACGGTTCGAACTCTTTGGATCTTATCCCCAGGTCGATACTGTAACTCCTTTCGCAAATAGATCATAATGTAATTTTTATCAGTTTTTTATCACTTATTTGTAAAGTTGTCTTTATAAAAAAAAAATTTATTATTATTACTTTAAGGTTTTTAAATATTATTTTTCTTGATTATTAAGTTATTATTACTACCAATAAGTTTTACGTAATAATATAATAGTATCATTATTACGGTTAGAATTAATAAGTAAAACTAACAATTCATTTTTCTAGCGAAAATCCAATCCCTAATTTTAATTTTTAATATCATACATCTTAAAATAGGGAACTAAGAGCTAATGGTCGCATCTCTTGTGAGTCGGAAGGTGCCCCTTACGATGCTAGAGGGTTACTGTTTTCATTTTAAATAATTCCAACCTTGTCCTGTAAGGAGGGTCTCCGTGGATGAACTGCTAGAGGCACACTTTCGCTTACAAAAAAAAAAAAAAAGAGGACGCAAGTTGGATTACTGATGAGCAGTAATTTCACTTTTTAATAAAATAAAACACAAAGATACCAACTCCATTCATTTTCTTTCCGCATGTAGGCGGTTTGTTCTCTGTTTGTCTTAGCTGAATAAATATCAGTGCAATTTTCATGTTTATTGCTGGTTGACATATTTCACGTTCCCAATTAACAGAGATGCCCCGTTGATTACTCTCTGTGATCCACTAAAGTGTTCTCCACCCCCGGACTGGCCAGAGGAGAAAATAGAAGAGGGTGATAAATGTGCACTAACCCGTGTGTTAATTAGTTTAGTATTGCTTTTAGCCTGATAAGCCCAACCCCGGTTTTGTCATTAATGCAAATCGAAATTGGCACGCACTGTCCATTGTCCAGTGGCTGTCCGGAACAATTCATTCTCTGGATGCCATTAATATGGACATTGTCACCGTTACTCAATCGGAAGCGGGTGTCCAGGAAGAAGAAAACAAACCAAACTTTAAAGCAAATCTATTCCAGATTTTTTATTTTAAACAAAGTAAACAATAATTAACGTTATGGAAAGCCTAGATTACGTTCAAACACTCGGATTCGCGGCATTGTGCTAGCACGATCATTGAGGGTTTCCAAAGAGTTTCGGCTACAAAATCTCGCTGAACGGTTCGAACTCCTAGGATCTTATCCCCAGGTCAATACTGTAACTCCTTTAACAAATGGATCATAATGGGAATCGAACCCAGGTCTCATAGCCGGAATGCTAAAGTTCTAACACATCAGCCACAGACCCACTCTATAGCATTATAACTCTAATTAAAAAAAAATGAAGGTGTTTCCCTGCTTCTTAAAAAGGAAAAAAAACATCTAAAAATTACTTCGATATACAGCAAAAAGCTCAATTTAAAAAATTACTTCGGATGAGAGTGTGTCAGATATAGAGAAAGTTACACTCCCACAGCTCCTTCCCCAGAATTGTCATTTTATACAAACAAACACCCGAAAGAATTCTTCTCAGTAGAAAGCGATAATCCAGAAAACAGAAATTAGAAGTAGTTCGATAAACAGTAAAAGCTCAATTTAACTTTATATAAACAACCACCCGAGAGAACACTTCCTCAGTAAGAAGTGGGTGCCCAGAAAACAGAAATTAGATGTAGTTGGATAAACAATAAAAGCTCAATTTAACTCTATATAAACATACATCCGAGAGAATACTTCCTCGGTAGGAAGCGGGTGACCAGAAATTAGTAACTATAAGTAGATCGATATACAGAAAAAGTTCACTTTAACTTTTGATAAAGAAACACCCGAGAGAATACTTCCTCGGTAAGAAGCGGGTGTCCAGAAAAAATAAATTAGAATTAACGTGAAAGGATACCCGTTTCAGTTATTGTAATAGAATAAACAATAGTTGATCTTATCAAAAGCATTAAGCACGCTCAAACCCTCAGTTACGATGACTTGCAACATAAGTGAAATCAGCGAACCTAGTTCAAGTTTCGTACTTATAACCTTCGGGGAGCCGAGTTCGAATTCCAGTTGAATTTACTGCATTCACTTACGTGCAAATATCCTTAGGAAAGGTATTAATCCATCTCTTCCCTCCAGTTATGGGTTAAATAACAGGACAGATTGGGTTCTATAGCCTTGGCCGGCAACCACTTTACCGCAGAAAGCAATGGCAACCTACTGTGGGATAATCTTTTGCCCAGGCAGTCATGTCTAGAAAGAGACATAATCGGCCAAGTGTGTTTCACGTATGGCACTTAACTGACTGACTGAATATAATAGTTGGAAACAAGATAAAGGCTTCTACTGGGCATAAAGTGGGGGACCAGTTTTCTATTGTAATGAAGTAATAAACTGATCCCCCATAATTACTACTTAATAATATAATACATCTCTTCCTCCTCTAGCTATGAGTCAAATAGCAGGACAGACTGGGTTCTATAGCCTTGGTCGACAACCAGTCTACCGCAGAATGCAATGGCAACCTACTGCGGGATAATCTTTTGCCCAGTTAGTCATGTCTCTTTCGAGACATGACCGCCCAAGCGTGTTTCACGTATGGCACTTAACTGACTAACTTATAACCTTAGGAATATCATGAATCCAACTTTCTCTACAGATCGAATTATTGATTATTCCCTGTTATGGATGCTGTATAATCTAGTAAATTGGCCTTGTGTCAAACATAACTGAAACCTCAACAATTTGAAGATTACCAGAAGGTTGAAAAGAAAACTGTTTCGTTCGCTTAAATAAGTGAGAATTTATTTATAGAATGAATAACCTCAGTTTGTAGAAAGTGAAGTTATTAACTGCGTATTAACTGTTATTAACTGCGTATTAACTGTTATTAACTGCGTATTAACTGTTATTAACTGCGTATTAACTGTTATTAACTGCGTATTAACTGTTATTAACTGCGTAACTGCGTATTCACTGCGTATTAACTGTTATTAACTGCGTATTAACTGTTATTAACTGCATAACTGTTATTAACTGCGTATTAACTGTTATTAACTGCGTAACTGTTATTAACTGCGTATTAACTGTTATTAACTGCGTATTAACTGTTATTAACTGCGTAACTGTTATTAACTGCGTATTAACTGTTATTAACTGCGTATTAACTGTTATTAACTGCGTATTAACTGTTATTAACTGCGTATTAACTGTTATTAACTGCGTATTAACTGTTATTAACTGCGTATTAACTGTTATTAACTGCGTAACTGTTATTAACTGGGTATTAACTGTTATTAACTGCGTAACTGTTATTAACTGCGTATTAACTGTTATTAACTGCGTAACTGTTATTAACTGCGTATTAACTGTTATTAACTGCGTATTAACTGTTATTAACTGCGTAACTGTTATTAACTGCGTATTAACTGTTATTAACTGCGTAACTGTTATTAACTGCGTATTAACTGTTATTAACTGCGTATTAACTGCGTATTATTAACTGCGTATTCACTGCGTATTATTAACTGCGTATTAACTGTTATTAACTGTGTAACTGTTATTAACTGCGTATTAACTGTTATTAACTGCGTATTAACTGTTATTAACTGCGTAACTGTTATTAACTGCGTAACTGTTTAAAAAGAAATAGTAATAAAGTGTTAAATGAATTCAGAGTTTGTTGTTGTAGAAAGGTCTTCCTTCCTTCCTTTCTTTCTTTTTTGCGGCTGACGAATAAGTGAAGAGAAAGAAAAAGCAATAAAAATTGTACTTATCTACATTAGTTTTAGGAGTCAGTTGAGGGGTCTTATTGTTGTCGTCGTTGTCTTCTTGTTCTTCTTTTTTGTTGACGACTAGAAGGTGAGGACAAAGAAGAAGAGATAAAAGAAAACTGCATGCGAGAAGGTGAGGAAGAGCGAATGTATGTCGACGAGACCTTATGTCCGGTTCAGTGATTTAAAATTTCTTTTCTTTACATCATGGCTGGTTGGACGTTCTCTGCCTCCTTCATCCCTGTCTCTTTGATTCAATTTTCTTTCTCTTTTTATATCAAATAACTTTTTGATTCTGGCTTGTTACTTTCTCTCAGTTTTATAAAACTTTCCCCTTTCATAGGTTAGAAAATAATTCACAGTGGATCGCGTAATTTGCCTTGATCTTTTTTCTTCAGTAGAGAGCCAATCCTTTTTCCTATTAGTCAAAATTAGATTTCACACTGGCTCGCAAATTTGCAAACAGTGAAGAAAAGAGAGTTATTTTTATTTCTTATCCACTACAGAGCATTCTCTATGGGTTGAACCGAGAATACGTTGACTGTATCTTCTAGAAGATGGCTAAAAGACACTTCTAAGAGGGATACCTTTAGAAGCTGTGAAGAGCCGAAGTCGCCTGCGTTGCGATGGGACATGACTCATAAAAGCAGGGTAAACGAACAGTATTTAGCTATGACTATGAAGGATATAAATAATCAACTACGACATGGAATAATTTGATTTCTTTTTCTTTTTTTAAAAGTCAATTTTGGAAATGCCTACTACTTAATTATGAGCAATAATTCGGGGTCGGAACAACAGTTTTCGTGTTTGCTTGCACGAGCGGAGGTGCCAACCTGCCTCCGCGAGATAACAACGGGAAAGCCCCTAAGCCAAAACCGCGCTGATGTAGTCCCGATATTATGATAGGCGTATTTTTTTTTTTTTTTTTGTTTTACTTCTGTTGGAGCCTTCTAAAGCAGTCGTCGTCGACGTCGTCCTCGCTAGAGAAATCGGTGCTCGTGGTCAACAATCAGCGGAGTTTTCTTTGTGGAATCTGCTGCTGTAGACTGGGTGGTGTGTCAACAGTTCAACCGACTAGATGTCACCGCTATCTTGTTTCGAGCACCTACACTCCGTGGAGCGTAAAATTTGAGCAACAGCATATCCTACAGTAACTGCTTTCTCTCTCTCCCATATATATATATATATATATATATATATATATATATATATATATATATGGGAGAGAGAGAAAGCAGTTACTTGAGGATATGCTGTTATATATATATATATATATATATCTCCCATATTTCTATTATATATATATATATATGTAAAAAGTGTATGTATATAATTATAAATATATATATATATATATATATATATATATATATATATATATGCAAATTGTTATATATATTATATTGTTTACATATTATATATTATATATGCGCGGTACTTATTTAAAAGCGCTCAATATCAGTGATAGAGAAAACATATTCATATAGATAGGTGTGAGTTTGTAACCCTGGGTTTCACGCTTTTGCGACCGTCAGACAAACTGATTAATGTTTTTAAAACTGATTAATTTTTTTAAAGTTAATCAATTTGTCTGACGATCACAAAAGCGTGAAACCCAGGGTTACAAACTCACACCTATGTATATGAATATATATATATGGGAGAGAGAGAAAGCGGTTACTTTAGGATATATATATATATATATATATATATATATATATATATATATATATATATAACATTAATCCAAAAGGAAAAGCAGGTAGGTAAATCCCTAAAACCCGATCCTAATTAATATTAATTACATTAATATTAAAACTGATCAAGGTGAAGGGCTCAATGCAATTTATATTCAAATTACAGAACCAACTAAATTTCAACTTGTAACTCTCGACTCAGTTAAGGAGTAGGGGTTTCCAAAAAGTCTAAAAATAAAAATAGACATAGATTTCTGTCTGATTTCTTATTAATCCCACCCCTTTAATTTTCCGTGATGAATTTTTTTTTAAATTCCGCCGGTAAAATATCTTTGTTCATTTTGTCATTTGGCTTTTTGTAATAAATTCGTTGCTGATGACACAATTTCTCGGAGAACTTTCTTGTAGAAATGGCCATTTAGTGAATTTGAACATCGGAATTTGTTTTATTTTATATATATAAAACAGATTCTTAATAGTACAAAACTTAATAATAGCGAGAAATAAGCAAAATTTACATGACATCTTTATACTAGAAAAAAATAAACGACCGGTTTCGAACCCGATCTTTTCCAGTTTGTTTCTGGGAATTCTATGTAGGGAAGGATGGGGTAAAATGAACCACTTTTTAGATCTTTTGACTTGGTGTCTCCCGTGGTAACGTCATCTAGTCTATGCTGGTGTTACATTAAGCACTTGACATTTACCTTTGACCATCCACAATTTGTTTTCATAATATGTCTTCCACATTTTAAAGCACTTAAAAATGGTGTTAGAAAGGTTTAATTTACCCCACATTTTGGGTAAGATGACCTCCTCTATGGGGGTAAGTTGAACCCCATTTGAGGTTGAGGAGAGAAAAAAGATATTTCTACAAATTAACAGAAAAGAAAAGACAAAATGATTTAAATTTCAGAAAAAAGCATAGACCTGCCACTTTACTGTCCAATTGTGGCATCCAGCTGTACACTTGTAAAAAAAAAAAAACAACAACAACAACAACTATGCCAATGCAGTCACATTCCAGTCTATGAAAGATTGAATTTTTCCAAGTCACAGGGGATAACCCATTGGTTAGATTTGCGCTCACTCCCCAGCAAGTTCTTTAGCACGGGTAGTTTTTTTTTATATCTTGTCTATCGAATGATGCTTCATCATCGGGATCGATAATGAAGGCTTGTCTGCGGTCCATGGGTTTTCGGCCTTGGATTCTCTTCAAGAAGATGCCCTCGAGTTTATCACAATCAATTACATCGACTCTGGCGATGTATCGACGGGTGGTTTTCTTGCCATTGACGCTGACTACCACGAAATCACCTTCTATTTGTTCGTCATCCGATACATCGTCGTCATCAGAATCGTTCATGGCCTTGGACTCACAGACTTCATCATCGTTGTCGTCATCCGAGGTGACATTGGCTGTTGTCTTTTGGGATGTTTGGCTAAACAGTTTCTTTTTTATGTTTTTTTGTGCTTCCACTTCATCTCGGACTCGTGTGTCAGTCAGTATTTTGGTTGCCCCTTTTCTTTCTTCCCTCAGTTATGATGTCTTCATCTGCTTTATCCCTAACTTTACAATGAAGCGAATGAATCCCTGGCATCTCCACAAGAGGGGGGAGAAGAGAAAATAATGTGGCACACATGTTGGGGTACAATGAACCATCGGTTCATCTTACTCCCAGCTTAAAGGTTCATTTTACCCCACGGCAACCATCTTGAAAAAAAATCGCCTGGCAGCAAGAACAGTCAAGTAACAACTCACCACCCCAGTAATTAACAATGAAATGAAAACAATTATACTGACCAGAGTCTTTGATGATATTCCCACTTTTCAACTTTTCACTTGATGATCGTCAAAACACTTTTTGTAGCACCCAAACTCTCAAACTGGCTATAAATCGCCGCCAATCGCTCAGAGACTTGTGGTGACGTGTTGCTTAATGTGTGTGACGTCAGAGGTTTATGGGGTCTCTGTTAACTCGTATACAAGCGTTGGTTCATCTTACCCCACTGTTCATCTTACCCCATCCTCCCCTAGGCAAGGGAAATAAAGATGATAATAAGAGGGAGAAAATGCAAGAGAACTAGTGTCAAATAACATTCAAACCCAGCAAGCAATCTCTCTGTTTACAGGAAGAAGGCTTGCTGGATGTGATTTATATGGACTCCAGAACATTCAAGTGATATAGAGAGTGCAACCTATATATATATATATATATATATATATATATATATATATATATATATATATATATATATATGTTCGTTAAAAATGAGCATGCATTAGTTTTATTAATGCTCCAAACATAATAAAAACAAATTTCATCGTCAAATTTTTTATTATTAAGAAAAACGATCAAAGGAATTTATTGGAATTTTTTTTTTTTTTAGTCTTTTTTCGAACATTCGAAGCTTTGGTTAAACATCTTGTTTCCCCGGTGCCAGCGGATGACCATAAATTAATCTGGGAAAGTTTAACGTCTTCTTGCGATGCTAAAGGCACTGATTACAAAATTCTTGCAAAAATCAGATAATTGTCGGATTTTAATAAAACTTTAAGGACTTATTCAGAAATAAATTAAATTATTTATTTAATATTTCTTTTTTGGAAAATCTTTGTAAAAATATAATTCTGACTGTTAACCCCTTTCATTTAATTTTAGAAAATTTCGAGAATTTTTTTTTTTTTTTTTTTTTTTTTTTTTTTTTTGTAGCGATGAATGTTTATATCAGTTATCAAACTAGTCCTCGGAGAATTTAAATCATAATTTATTTAAATTTATTTAAATTTATTTGTATTTGTTCAAGATGAACTATCAGTTACTGAATCATAAAATATAATCATAAAAAAAGGCATTATTTAACTAAAAAGCATTATTTAAATAAAAGGCTTTTGTTTTTATGAATAAAATGGACACAATTTGGTGAGAAATGAACTTTTACAAAAATTACTTTCATTTTTTTTATTTTAAATATATTTATTTAATGATATGAATCAAAACAATTCATCATTAATATGCAAGAAACTTTTGAATAAACCTTGTGTGATGGAATATACATTTTAGCCGAAAGGTTGGGCTTACGGCCGTATCAAGGTGAAACACTAATTCTCGTATGATCAACGAAGTGAAGCAATGTCGGGCTCGGTTAGTACCTAGCTTGGATGTGAAAATGATGTTATGAATAACGATGTGAGAATGATGTTATGAATAACGATGTGAGAGATGATGTTATGAATAACGATGTGAGAGATGATGTTATGTATAACGATGTGAGAGATGATGTTATGAATAACGATGTGAGAATGATGTTATGTATAACGATGTGAGAGATGATGTTATGAATAACGATGTGAGAGATGATGTTATGAATAACGATGTAAGAGATGATGTTATGAATAACGATGTGAGAGATGATGTTATGAATAACGATGTGAGAATGATGTTATGAATAACGATGTGAGAGATGATGTTATGAATAACGATGTGAGAATGATGTTATGAATAACGACTCGGAATTATTAATCAGAGAGCTGAGTTCTAATTCTAGTCGAGTTCTTTATATGCTCTTACGCACAAATACTTTTTGAAAAGGTATGAATCCACCTCTTATCCTTCCAGCAATGGGTTATTTAGTAAGACTCATATCACTAATTATGTATTCTGGTGCCGCCTAAGCACGAATTTACACGAGATACTAGATTAGCAACTAGGTCCCACCCTTTTACAGTTAAACAAATAAGATGTAACCGTAAATTCTACTCCAACAGCTTCTTTTCTCGCGCTTCCCGCCTGTGGAACTCCCTTCCACAAGTCTGCTTTCCCGACAGTTACAATCTCCAGGTGTTTAAATGTAGGGTCAATAGACACCTCCTATCACACTAACTCCCAACTATTCTCATAACACTCTCATCTACCCAACCCTCATTCTCGGTATCCTTACCCGCCTATCACCCACCCTCTGACATTTCCTATATTTAATCAGCCTTTCTCCACTCTACGTAGCCCCCTGCGCAGTAATGGCAGTGACATGCCTTGCTCGGGGTGAAACGCTTATAAAAAAAAAATAAAAAATAAAAATTTCCCTAAAAGTTATTACAATCTTAGAATATTTTCTAGCTTTAAATAACCCGCAAAGAGTTGATAAAACTTTAGAAATAGACAAATAAAATGGTTTTAAAGGTTAGATAAGTTATAGAAGGATAGTAACAAGTTTTAATGACTGAATCATGATGCTATGAACTTGTATGCATAGAATATTTATTTAATTAAATAAAAAGGTTTATTCCATGAAAAAAAAAATATCGGAAGCTTTCGCATCCGCCTAATTGCGCTACGTCGGATAATAAAGGATTTTAGATTTTATTGAAAGCCCAAGTTAGAGTAGATTTGCTATCCTATCCTCCCCTGTAAAAAAAAAAAAAAAAAAAAAAACTTGAACAAGGAATAGCATATGAGAGGTTACTCTATGTTTTTTGTATTCTGACGTCCCAGAATCATGGGGCGGGGGGGGGGGGGGAGAAGTAGGTAAAAATAAAATACCCATTTATCTAGAAGACAAGTGTTAAGGTCAAAGACTTTGATGACTGATGTAATGATGCTATGAACTGGCATGAAGAAAAACAATTTGTCAATAATAAGATAGAAACGTCTGAATCGAGCTTATATAATAGAATATATATTTTAGCTGAAAGGCCGGGTAAGGTTAGAAAAAAACATGAAAATAGTCTTCTTCTTCTTCTATATGTCCTGTCCCTTCAGGACGTAGTCGGTCATAGCTTTCCACGACTCTCTATCCCTGGTGGCTCTTAGAACTCCTGTTGCACCATACAACCCTCGTTCCATCATCCACCTGATTAGGTCCTTCAAATACGTTATCCGAAGAAAATAATCTAATGGCTGAATAATGATGCTATGAATGGATATGAATAAAAACAATTTGTCAGTAATAAGGTAGAAGCATCTTAATCAACCTTGTATGATGGAACATACAATTTAGCTGAGTGATGGTGTAAGAGGAAAAACAAATTTGATCACCGAACGTTGATGCTATGAAAGAAATGAATAAAGGACTTTGCAAAAATAACAACTGGGAACCTTTGCGTGGAGCTAATGTAAAAATAACTTGTAATGTTTTCTGTTTGTCTCCAGGAATCGTTGGAACGGCACATATTGATTTGTAATACTCAAAGCAGTCAATCCTATATTTTAAGCAACAAAATCTCAAGGACACTCTAATTACTTTTGATTTTTTTTTTTTTTATCTTTCTTTAACTTTTCTAATATATTTACCTTTCCTGTTCTGTTATCTTTTCCCGCTTTGCCTCAAATCCTGAGGATTGGTTTGCCGCGTAATTTTTCAAGGTCCCTTTTTATCGCTATCTTTGACGACTCGACGCCATTAAAGTTCTTGTTAAATCTCTGAAAACAATTTGAGTGCATTTCATGAAATATTCTACTCGCTATTAAAACGGTTGCTTTTTTTACTATCTCTCTTTCTGTCTGTCTCTCTCTCTATTTCTCTCGCTCTCTCTCTCTCTCGTTTATTCCTCCACCTCTTCCTCTCACTATCCCTCTCAATGTTTCTCTCGTCTTCTTCACTCCCTTTCGCTCATTCCTTTTTATCGTCCGCTCTCACTACTTTCTTTTGCCCTCTCTATCTCTCCTTTTTCTAGCACTCTTTTTTCTCTCTGTCTTCTTTTTTCTCTCTGTTTTCTTTTTTCTTTTCTTTTTTTCTCGCGCTCTCTCTTTCTCCTTCAAATTCTTTCTTCTTCCTCTTTTCATTATTTATTTTTCTCATTCTCCTTCTCCGTACCCTTTTCAACATCTCCCCGCCTTATCACCCACTTCATCATCTCTCATTCTCATTCCTTTTCTTCATCGTCTTCTCGTGATTTTCCAACTCATTTTTCTAATCTTCGTTTTTTTTTTCATTCTCTCCAACATTTATTTATTCTTTCATTGTTAGTATCTTTCACTTTCTTCTCTTCACTTAAATCTCTTTTTCATTCTTATTCATACATTGATCTTCTCTCAATACTTTTTATTTTATCATTCCGCTATTTTTCATTATTTTCGTCATCTTTTACGCTTCTTTCTTCTTTATTTTACTCTTCTATTCTTCTCTTTTTCAAAATCTTCAAAATTGTTTTCTTGTGTCAGCGGGTGACCATAAATTAGTAAGAAATTTTAGCGTCTTTTATTTGAAAATTCTCACAAAAAGCAAATAATTGTCGGGTTTTAATGAAACTCTCAGGAATTAGTCACAAGAATAACCTAGGCTGTCAGTACAATAAGGTACTTTTCGCCATGTATGTGAAAATCAGTTAAGCATAACAGGCTTTCTCTTTTCCAATCTTCTCACTTTGTTTTTTTTTTTTCTCATTTGGAGTAGATAGATCTATCTATCGCTCGGTTCACACTCCATCCACATCTATTGAACAGGTGAAGAGGCTCATCCCTTGTTCCCTGTTTAGGATGTGGTTTCCGGCTTTCTCTTTTCCAATCTTCTCACTCTTATATGTTTTCTTTTTTTTTTTTTAATTTGAGTAGATAGATCTATATATCTCCCGGTTCACACTCCACCCATGTCTATTGAACAGGTGAAGAGGCTCATCCCTTGTTCCCTGTTTAGGATGTGGTTTCCAGCTTTCTCTTTTCCAATCTTCTCACTTTGGTTTCTTTTTTTTTTTCAATTGGAGTATATAGATCTATCTATCGCCCGGTTCACACTCCGCCCGCGTCTATTGAACAGGTGAAGAGGCTCATCCCTTGTTCCCTGTTTAGGATGTGGTTTCCAGCTTTCTCTTTTCCAAACTTTTCACTATTACGTAGCCCCCTGCACATCAGTGGCGTTACCGCCTTGCTCGGGGTGATATGATTAAAAAAAATCTCTTCTTCTTTCGCTTCTTCTCTATCTCCTCTTCTTTATTTTTCTTTTTTCTCTTCTTCTTTATCTCCATTTCTTTCTTTTCTTCTCCCGCTTCTTCTGTATCTCTTCTTCTTTCTTCATTCTCTCGCTTCTTCTCTATCTCCTCTTCTTTCTTTTCTTCTTTCAATTCTTCTCTATTTCCTCTTTTTTTTTTTTTTAATCATATCACCCCAAGCAAGGCGATAACGCCACTGATGCGCAGGGGGCTAAGTAAGGGTAAAAAGAATGGAAAAGAGAAAGCCGGAAGCCACATTCTAAACAGGGAACAAGGGATGCGCCTTTTCATCTGTTCAGTAGACGTGGGTGGAGTGTGAACCGGGCGATAGTTTAGTCTATCTACTCCAATTGGAAAAAAAAAAATTCTTTCTTTTTTTCTCCCGCTTCATCCCTATCTCCTCTTCTTTCTTTTCTTCTTTCGCTTCTTCTCTCTCTCTTCTTTCTTTTCTTCTTCCTCTCCTTCTCTGTCTCTTCTTCTTTCTTTTTTCTCTCGTTTCTTCTCTATTTCCTTTTCTTTCTTTTCTCATCCCTCATTCTTATCTCTTCTTTCTTTTCTTCTTCCTTTCCTTCTTTATCTCTTCTTTCTTTTTTTTTCTCTCTCTCGCTTCACCCCTTTCTCCTCTTCTTTCTTTTCTGCTTCCGCTTCTTCTCTATCTCTTCTTCTTTCTTTTATTCTTAAGCTTCTTCTGTATCTCTCTTCATTCTGACCTGCTCATCGCTTATCTACGAGTGTCATTCAATAAATAAGGTGAATTTTTCAGTATAAGAACTTCTAATACAGATAGAAGCATATATTGTTTTATTTTTCAACGTAGTCTCCCAGCAGTGTCACACACTTTACCCACCTGTGCACAAGCTTCCGTATTCCCTCAGCGTAAAAATCTTTAGACTGATGTCTCAGCCAATCGCTCACAGCACTTTTGACTTCATCGTCACTATCAAACTTCGTGCCTCTTGTGAACGCTTTCAAAGGACCAAACAGGTAAAACTCTGAGCTGTAAGGTAGGTGAAGGAGCAGTTCCCACCCTAGCTTGTTGATGGTCTGCACCATTTGGGCTGCCGCTTAAGGCCTTGCGTTGTCCTTTGAGTAGGCAAGGTCATCATGGACAATTTTGTATGCTGTCCCAACAGATAGGCTCAAAGTCCTTGCAATGACATCCACTGTCACCCTTCTATCGGACGAAATGAGGTCATTGATTGATTCGATCACCTCAGGAGACCTCACTTCTGTAAGCCTCCCAAGCCTGTCTTCATCCTCAGCACTGCTCCGTCCTTCTTTAAACAATTTAGCCCACCTGTAAACATTTTTGGGCTGAAACATGTGGCATTATACACAGTTTACATCCTTCTATGAATTTCAACTGGTTTGTACCCTTCAACAACCAAAATCTTGATAACTGACCTCTGTTCAATCCTAGAGCATGCTTCTTTGTCGGCCATCTTTGTTAATCTCCAAAACTCTCCAAGTTTATTTTTTCAATCAACAAAAAAATTAAATCTCTTTGAAAAAGAAGTAATGGAAAATAAAAGTAAACTTCTATCTGTATTAGAAGTCTTTATACCGAAAAATTCACCTTATTTATTGAATGACCCTCGTAGAAGTCTTTATACCGAAAAATTCACCTCATTTATTGAATGACCCTCGTGGACGTCCTTATACGGAAAAATTCACCTTATTTATTGAATGACCCTCGTATTTATAAACGAGACCTTGGTCATCAGAAAAGCAAACGGATCTCGATATGTGATGTCACAAGTTTATTGGCCTGAAGAGAGTCAACGTTAGACTCGAAACACGTGTAGCAACACAAATACCATTATGGATACTTAATATTTCATACAAAAAGCAAGTAATATTAATAATAATAACAACAATAAATCTACACTTTAAACAAAACGTTCATGGCTTCTCGCACTTTTTCTTCTATACCAATTTCTCTTGTTGAAACAACCACTATTTCTGTTTTTAATATCTATATCTATAAAAGTGACGAGGGTGAACGTTGTGTAAGTATTTGTTTGTTTGATAGACTCGACTTAGCGTCTGCATTTTGCGGTCTAGCTCGACGGGAGTTGCGTTCAGATGCAGATCAAAATTTTAGAACGCTAACGACAACTTGAAATTTTTCAGAAAGCCAAAATTAGGAGTAGCAAAATATATATTATCACCCCACAAAGTCAGGGATCAGTTTATGTATTGATTATAATATAGAATCGATCACTCCACTTTATATTATCTATATATGCTGCCCCTCCCCCTCCCACACTAATCCAATAGAGACATTCTACATTATTAACTATAACTATAAAATGAAAAGGGTGGACGTTGTATAAGTATTTGCTATGTAAATTCATCATATGTTGTTTTTTTATTATTCTTATTGTTCCTTAAACTACCCGAGTGAAACCGGGCTAAACTACTAGTATATATATATAGTACAACTCTAACTTTCTTTCGTCTTGGTTTGGCTAGGTTGGCCGATGGGCTGGGCTAGGATGGGCTGGATTGGACGGAGTAGTGTTAATTTGGCCTAGAATCATTCATTATGAAAGAAAATGAAATTTAAATCAGTTTCATGAGTATTTTCATATTTGTGTGGATTTTGAATTTTAAGTTTTGAATGTTTTTGAATCAGTCTCAAGTGCAGTGTGTGGATACTAAAAAATATTTGTGATGCTACGTGAACGCCATGCCATTGTTTTATATATACGAGGTTCATTCAATGAATAAAGCGAAGTTTTCTACGGTGAATCTTTTTAATACAGATAGAAGCTTACATTTTTTTAAAATTTTTAACATAGTCTCCCAGCAGTGTCACACACTTTTCCCATCTGTGCACAGGTTTTCGTATTCCCTCAGCGTAAAAATCTTTGGACTGATGCCTCAGCCAATCGCACACAGCACTTTTAACTTCATCGTCACTTTCAAACTTCTTTAAGTAATTTAGAGCATTTGTAGACATTTTTTGGCTGAAACATGTGGCACCATACACAGATGACATTCTTTTATGAATTTCAACTGGTTTGCACCCTTCAGCAACCAAAAACTTGATAACTGACCTCTGTTTAATCCTGGAGCATGCTTCTTGGTTGGCCATCTTTGTTAATCTCCAAAACACTCAGTTTTTTTTTTTCAAACTGCAAAATAAATTAAATTCCTATGAAAAAAAGTAAAGGAATTTTTTTAAAGTAAGCTTCTATCTGTATTAGAAGGTCTTATACCGAAAAATTCACCTTATTTATTGAATGACCCTCTTATACCGAAAAATTCACCTTATTTATTGAATGACCCTCTTATACCGAAAAATTCACCTTATTTATTGAATGACCCTCTTATACCGAAAAATTCACCTTATTTATTGAATGACCCTCGTAGAAGTCCTTATACCGAAAAATTCACCTTATTTATTGAATGACCCTCTTATACCGAAAAATTCACCTTATTTATTGAATGACCCTCGTAGAAGTCCTTATACCGAAAAATTCACCTTATTTATTGAATGACCCTCGTAGAAGTCCTTATACCGAAAAATTCACCTTATTTATTGAATGACCCTCTTATACCGAAAAATTCACGTTATTTATTGAATGACCCTCGTAGAAGTCCTTATACCGAAAAATTCACCTTATTTATTGAATGACCCTCGTAGAAGTCCTTATACCGAAAAATTCACCTTATTTATTGAATGACCCTCTTATACCGAAAAATTCACCTTATTTATTGAATGACCCTCGTAGAAGTCCTTATACCGAAAAATTCACCTTATTTATTGAATGACCCTCGTAGAAGTCCTTATACCGAAAAATTCACCTTATTTATTGAATGACCCTCGTAGAAGTCCTTATACCGAAAAATTCACCTTATTTATTGAATGACCCTCTTATACCGAAAAATTCACCTTATTTATTGAATGACCCTCGTAGAAGTCCTTATACCGAAAAATTCACCTTATTTATTGAATGACCCTCGTAGAAGTCCTTATACCGAAAAATTCACCTTATTTATTGAATGACCCTCGTATATATATTGCTTGTTTTCGTTTTTACGTTTGCCGCCCTGTGTGAACTTGACGTGGTTTGGCTGCTCAGAATTTGAATAGATTTTAAAACTGATTCTTTTCTATTTGCCATACATCTTTCTTCTCATAATTTCCCTTTCTTCTGTCTCCATTCTTCATCTTCTTTCGCTTTCATTCTCTCTCGTTCTCTTTCTTTCTCTCTTCCTCTCTCTTCTTTTCTTCTCATCTGTCTCTTTTTTCTCCCCTCCCTCTCCTTTCTTTCATTCTCTCCCATCTGTCTCTCCCTACTCTCATCTTTATCTCCTTCTTTTCTCATCTGCCTTTTCTCCTTCTCTGTCTTTTCTCTCTCCTTCTTTCCCCTATCTTTCTCCATCTCTGTTTCCCTCCCTCTTACTCTAAACATTTGCTTACTCTTTCTTCTTTTCTCTTCTCTTTTTCAACTCCCTTGCTCTTACCAGCCTTTCTTGTCCGTTTTTTTTTCTTTTTCCGCTTCACTTTCGACGGCTTTATTTCTCTCTTCTTTCAAATTTTTTTTTGTTTTGTTTTTGTTTCGTATTTTTCCTTTTTTTTTTTTTGTGGGGCGGGGATATCGCCTGCAGCCATTTTTTGAAGATATCACCAATGTTTATTCTTTGTAAATTCAAGAATCCTGCAAATCCTCAAGAGCAAAAAAAAAAAAAAGGAAGAAGAAAAGAATCCCTCTTCGAAACATTCCTCTTCCAATCACAACATTCCAGAAATTATTATTTGCCAAACAAGTGTTTATTTCCTTACCACTAACTTTAGTTTAAGGAACCGGAAAACGGTGAGTGGGAATCGGTTGTGAGAAGCGAATTAGTCATCTTTAAATCCACACCTTTTACATCGGCCGGGATCGAACTGTGCTAAATCAGATAAGCGAGGCCACGGTTTTTGTCAGAACCCCATAAAAGCTTGAAATAATAAGATAATGCTTGAGTTGGAAGCCCTTTTTTTTTTTTTTTTTTTTTTTTTTTTTTTTTTTTTTTTGTTTAAATGTGCTTTTTGAGTAAACTAGAAAGAAAAAAGAAATTTTTATTCGTGGATATTCCAAGAATTTTGCAGTTGCTATTCGAAGAAATATTTAAAAAAAAAAAGATTTTTTACCTCCCCTTTTCAAACAGTCTTTTCTTTAACTGCATCCCTTAGGCCTCTCCTTTGTCAAGGCCGACAACATGTGTAACAGATTTTTATTGTTAATATTCCCCATGAATGTAAGATAAAACATCAGATTCTTTAGGTCCTGGGTATGACCGTAAACTGCATCCAGCAGCAAGGCCTCTGGTTGGGAAGTTGTGAGAAGCATAGAATCTCCTCTTAATTACTGTTGTTCCCAGGTCCACTCTGACCCGGAGTGGTAGCACCTGTTGGGGTCCCAGCTATGGGCAAATAGTCAACCCCCAAACTAGGGTCAAAACATGAAAGTATATAAATACTTTTATAGAAAAATATACATTTTTGAAAGAAAAATATTACCAAGAATAGTTTCGAAGAAAGAAAAAATCATTACCATCATACATTTTTGAAGAAAAGAAATATTACCAGCAATACGTTTTTAATACAAAACTAGAAAACATCTAAAATTTTAAAAAAATTCATCAAAATCTGACTAAATCAACCTTTTCACTATAAGTGAACATTTAAAAAATGCCTTAAACCCTACCTTTTTGGCATTAAATAACCCACAGAGGTTGATATGCCGTTAGACAAAACTCATACTCAAACTCAGATGTTTTTAAATAGCCTCGTTAAATCGAAACTTTCATATGAATGTTTTTGCATGGCGCCAACCCCTTTTAGAAGTTTCTAAACTATCAGCTGTATACAACCGCTTCCCAAGATTATTGTTGAAAAAGTGCTTTGGATGAGCACTGCCAGAGGGTGTGGGCAAAACTCATCCTTCTTTGAACATTGTGGACTGGCGCTACTGAATCACGAACAAATACCAAAATAACAGCACCAATAAGAGAAACTGCACCGAGGACAACCAACAGCAGTAACATCTAAAATGTATAGCACATATAACTCGAGGAGAAAATAATAACATAATTAAAATGCTAATATTCCACACCACTTCAAATAAAAAGTTAGGAAGGAAACTGGAATACTGAAAAGATCGATAAAAGTTACAGAACTTGAGAAACATGTTTTCCTAAAAAAATTGTTTTAAAAGAAAGATTTTATAAATTTCAACCAAAAGCAATACTGGCTGCTCGGTCAATGAATGACAAATGTTTCCTTATAGGGAAGCATTTTGATGATGTGTTTACCCACTGACACAACCGAGAAATATTGGGCCACAGTTCACAGCACGTTCTGATTTGCGTACCCAGTAACCTTTTTTCTTTGTGTTTTCTTTTTTCTTTTTTTTTTCTTTTTTGTCAACTAGTATTTAACCCATAGAAGAAGAGCTAGATACAGATCTTTCCAAAAGCTATTTACGCGAAAGTAAATATCACCAACTCTACTGGAATTTGAACAACTTTCACTGATTTCGATTGACGTGTTCCCTGACACACTTGTTTTGGTGAAACATTGTGTTCTGCTAGTAAATATGACTAGAGATAGGACGGAGTGAAAGAAGAAATTGATTCATGCCTCTCTCACGGCACTTTGTGGTAAACGAACAAGCTGCTTCAGCCGGAATTAGAACTCGATTCTCTGATTCCATTTTCCTTGCTGATTATATATATATATATATATATATATATATATATATATATATATATATATATATATATATGATTGATATTGATTGTTTAATTACTTAGTTTTTGGTTATAATAAAATTAGACCAGTGCACATTTTTATTAAAAAGTGTTCAATACAATTATATTGCAGAACTTTTGAATATTCTTCATTTGTAAACGAGTTATTACGCGACCTATGTTTCTACCGTGTGGTGCCGCCTGAAGACACCACATGGTAGAAACCTTCGTCACGTAATAACTCATTTACAAATGAAGAATATATATATATATATATATATATATTCATTTTACCGGCCATAATTATTAAGCCATCCAAGTTTTTTTTTAAGAAATTATGTATTTCAAACTATTTTTAGCAGAGCAACGATGAGATGCTAGAGAGAATAGAATTCAACTTAATTATCATTTTTGATTGAACAATATTTACACACCTACAGGCATATTCTACAACTACCACTTCTTCATTTTCTAAATAACCATTAATTCACCATATATTTTCTAAATAAATCATTTTCAACATTTATTTTAAAATATCATCTAAAGAAGAACAGTATTGTTCTGAAACATGAAAATTTTGTGTAATGATATAATGCTTTTATAAACCATTGCAATGACAAAATTACAATATATATATATATGTGTGTGTGTGTGTGTGTGTGTGTGTGTGTGCGTGTGTATATGTGTTGTAATTTTGTTATTACAATGGTTTTTCCTATATATATTAAGACAGTATACGTGGATTATCATTATTCTGTATATATATATATATATATATATATCTGTATATATATATATATATCTGTATATATATATATATATATATCACCGAAGTTAAGCAACATTGAGCCTGGTCAGTACTTCAATGGGTGACTATTTGGGAATACCATGTGTTGTAAACCTAAGGACCAAGAATGGTACACCGGTCCTCCAGGTTTGGGGTTCTGTGCAGGGCTAACAACCCTGCCCCGTAAAAAACAGTTTGTTACAGAAACAGCAACAAAAAAGTTGTGCGGCTCTATGCCCCATCTGGGTGTGATGGATAAATAATGAATGATGATGATGATGATGATGATGATATATATATATATAGTGGCGATTCTAAGGAGGATACTAAAGGGCAAGACTCCACCCCCATCTCAAAATGTGGTTGGCGTGCCACACTTTCATAAGCTTCAAATTTGATGAAACTGATCAGTCTCTGATTTTGATAAGATTTGATCTTCAGCACTTATTCCTCTGTTTTTTTTTTTGTTTTTTTTTTTGTTTTTTTTCCTTTTTCATTTAGATTTTTAAGGACATATACAGACACCAGTTTGAATGAAAAACAAACAAAATGAAATAACCAGATAGATAGAATCAGCCATGTTGTTAGGGACGGAAAGAGAGTTAATAGTCATATAGTCATGGAGAAATGTTATGATTAAAAGTGTTTCTTTTTCAAAGTAGTTTCTCCAGATTTTGCCGAAAACATCAATTAATCTTTTAGATGAATTATATACGGCTGTGGTGCCGACAGCATTTTCATCGATTTCGTTGTATAATTCTGTTTTCGAATATTTGTTTTTCTCGCATTTATATTTTGTGCTTCAAAAGTTTTGTAAAGAAAAAAAAATCAGTGCAGACAAATCACACTGTTCTGCTAGTATTGACGTTAGTATTAACCTTTTGATTTTTTTTAAATTAACCTCTCTTGTGTTCCAACAGCTTGAGAATGGAAAAGAGGGCAAGAATAAATTAGAACTCCACTACTATGAATGAAAAGTTATTCCGTTTAACTTAGTGAAGTAACATACTTATACTTAAACTCATTCATAAATTGTACATACGATAGGGGTGGAGTATGAAAATGAAGACGCTGCTAGAGTTTGCTCCTTTATCCTCAAAAAAATCTCGGCCCCTAAGTGGCTCCCCACTTTCAGAGTTCAAAAATCACCACTATATATATATATATATATATATATATATATTATTATTATTATTATTATTATTATTTAATTACGTGTTCATAATGGAGATATGCACATACCATAACCAGTGCATAGCCAACTTTTTCTTCAAAACCAAGCCCCAGCATAATGTCTCTTGGTGACACCCACGCTCAGGTCACTCGCACCAGTTGGGTTTAAACCTTGTCAGATGAACGGCCTTTAAGAACGTTCTTCACACTCGCACTTATCACAGCGCGGACTGTGACACAGACCTCTCCGTAGTGTGCTACAAGGTCAAGCTTTAGCCCAAGAAGTTACATCATTGAAAGCAGCAGGTAATCCTCGGACTGATGTCAACAAGATGAGACAAACCTTGTGGAGTAGTTTTCTGAGAGATTTGAGTGCGAGCTGAAAACCTTACAAACCGGGAACACTGCCACAGAAAAGTGTCTTACTTTACGGGACATCATCTACTACACTGCCTTGACCTACTTTGGGAGAAAGACCTCGAATTCACATAACTGGTTCGATGCAAAGTTCTACGAGCTGACTCCCGTCATTAAAGTCAAGCGCGCCGCTCTAGCAGAGCACAAATGGTCACTCAATGTCAGAAACCTACAAAGCTCAACAGACTGCCAGACGCAGCGCCAACGAGTGCTGGACAAAGCTCAGTGAAACCATTCAGACAGCAGTAATCACAGGGAATATCAGAGGAATATATGATAGCATCAAGACATCAATGAGACAAGTGCGGAACAAGACAACTCCCCTCAAATCCACCACTGAGGTAGTCATCACAGACAAAATACAACAGAAGGAGAAATGGGTGGGAGACATTTCCAACCCAAAATGTTGTGACGACTGCAGCCCTTGGCGCCATTGAGTGCCTATCTGTTGTGGAAAAACTCGACACTGAGCCAATGATAGAGGAACTCAGCGAGGTCATCGACAGCTTGGCCACAGGGAAAGCCCTAGGCAGTGTTGCAATTCCTCCCGATCTTATCAAGCATTGCAAGACTATCCTGCTCCTTTCTCTGCATGTCTTCGACATCCCCTGTATTTTGGTTTTCTTTTTTACCGCTCTCCTCTCATATAAACTCTGCGCACGAGTGGCAGTACTGCCTAGGTTGGGGGAAAAACGATTATTTAAAAAGATCCGATTACGAAATGGATTAACTCCGACATTTTTAGTTTATTTGGTTAAACATTATGTGTAATCCTGCTTGAGGATATTTTCCGAACAAGATTTCTCGATTATTCAGACCAGTAGGTGTAAATAAATATACGGTTTATTTATTTAAAAAAACAGAGTGTCTACTCAAATATTAGTATCCATTAACAATAATGTGTAAACAAATAACTTTATATATTACTTTACACACCGCCTGATGAGACATTGAAGTTTCAATGTCGAAACAATTGTACCTTTGTAGCGGATATATATAGAATGATTATGTACATGTTCTAAAATATAATTTATGATATATATATATATATATATATATATATATATATATATATATATATATACCCAAGTGAAAAAAAAAGAACGAAGTAAGTGTTAACAACGTTCAAAACATTAATTTAAAACAGTGCTCAATATAGAAATAGAGCAATGAATATTTATTAAAAGTTATAGTTTAGGACATGTCCAAATTATAATTTATTACAAAAGTGTACATTTTGTTTCGATATCGAAAAAACAATGTCTTATCAGGTAGTTAATAATGATGGTACTAAACGTTACTTTTGAAAAAGAAAATTAAAATATCTCACTTCCCGTTTATTTTTGGAATTTTTTTTATAAGGTTCAAAGGGGATAGAAAAGAAGGGAAAACAAAAAAGGAAATCGAAAAAAGGGGGTTAAATAAAAAGGAAAGAGAGAAACATAGAAAATAAAGAGCGTGATAAAGAAAAGAAAAAGAACACGGAGAAAATAAAGAGAAAATAAAAAATAAATGAAAAATTAAAAAGTGGGAATAAAAAGCAAAGAGGAATACAAGAGAGAAACAAAGAGCTAAAAGGAGTGAGCCGATAACGGCTCAGAAAAATAGACCCAAATTTTGGTAGGAAATGAAATATAGATAGATACACATAAGGGCCACGCAATGTTTGGGCTTAACAAAAAGGAAGAAGTGAGAAAATGCACGGAGTAAAGAAAGTGTTGGGGGAGAGATGACAATAGAAAACGTAAAAGAAATAGAAATGTCAAACAATTGACCGGAAATGAATTGCAGTTAGATACATTCGTTGTCTGTTTCGGCAGTAATTGTCGAATACCGATCTAATTTTTCGAGCGAACATTACTTCCGCCGGCGATAGTACCGATGACGTAGTACTGTTCGATGAAATTCTATACACTTGAAAGAATGAACTCTTCCTAACACTATATATACTACGCGTCTCAAGAGAGAGGGGGTCGAGTGAGTAGTAGTTCACTCCAAACCAGACTGACAGTCATACTAACACCTTCCACATTTTGTATTGTTATTTCTTGCTAATATATATTTGTTATTTTTACCCTTGTGGCCGTGATGTTCTTTTCGGACCTTAACCTGGTCCATAACACTTATGTATCCCCCTGCGCGTCAGTGGCGGTACCTCCTTGCTTGGGTGAAACGATTAAAAAAAAAAGAGTGTAGTCGTCTCATCACTCCCCAGACTTTCTATCAATGATTTTATAGCAGCTTTTTGGCAAGCGTAAATTGCTCCAGGCCCGACAACCACCATATTCGCCAGATCATGTCATCTGCTACTTTTTTCCTTCTTTTCTAATATGAAATCATACTTGAAACGAAAAAGATTTCAAGACGTTTAGGTAATCCAACTTAATGCGACGAGGCAGCTGCTCGTTGGCTATACTAAAAAAAAAGTTCCAAGAATGCTTCCATTAATGAAAACAACGCTGGATTAAGTGTGTGGCTTCAAAAGGGAACTACTTCGAATGAGATTAAATTGCGAATTAATATGTGTTGTAGTTTCTTTCTTTAGGTGATTTATTTGGAGTAGATAGATCTCTCTATCGCCCGGTTCACACTCCACCCATGTCTATTGAACAGGTTAAGAGGCTCATCCCTTGTTCCCTGTTTAGGACGTGGTTTCCGGCTTTCTCTTTTCCAATATTCTCACTTTGTTTTCTTGTTTTGTTTTGTTTTTTTCAATTGGAGTAGATAGATCTATCTATCGTCCGGTTCACACTCCACCCATGTCTATTGAACAGGTTAAGAGGCTCATCCCTTGTTCCCTGTTTAGGACGTGGTTTCCGGCTTTCTCTTTTCCAATCTTTTCACTATTACGTTGCCCCCTGCACATCAGTGGCGTTACAGCCTTGCTCGGGGTGATACGATTAAAAAAAAAAAATTTCACCAGAAGCTCCGATTCTTTTTTATCAGACCTCGTGCGTGTGTGTGTGTGTGTGTGTGTGTGTGTGTGTGTGTGTGTGTGTGTGTGTGTGTGTGTGTAAAGGGTGCGATGTATGTGTTGTCATATAAATTACGCGAACGTGAAAATAACAATGACATCTCATTTTAACATATATATTTACTAATCTTCTATAAATACTTTCATAGCTTCTGCTCGGATGAGCTTAAGTCACTGATGCCTCCTCAACAGGTGTTTACCCGTGCAACCAGACTGGCAACTGGGTCCCACCCATTCACAGTCAGGTTAGCCAAATGCAGACGACAATTCTACTCCTGCAGCTTCCTCTCTCGCACTTCTCGCCTGTGGAACTCACTCCCGTATTCTTGCTTTCCTGACGGCTACAACCTCCAGAAATTTAAATGCAAAGTCAATACTCATCTACTAACCACTGGACTCTAGCTCTCTCCCCTCCCCTGTATAATCTTCACTTTCTCTCCGCCCATGTATCTGTCATTGCACCTGCTTTCTCAGCTTTCTATTGTTCCTTTCTAACTAGCTTGTACTCCTCACTCTTTTCTAATTAATCTTTCTACATTTATGTAACCCCCTGCACATCAGTGGCGCTTCTGCCTTGCTCGGGGTGAAATGATTAAAAAAATAATAATAATAATTACACAAAAATATCTTGAAATACTAAAAAATAAAGTTATTCAATAAAATCGCCATTGACTTTAACCATAGCCTCCAGACGACTTCGGAATCTTTTGTGTGTGTGTTATAAAGATTTTGCCGTAGCGTAGATTGTGATGTTTTCAATGCACGTATAATAACATTTGATATATATTTCAATGCATGATAAGATTCAAATATTTGAAATTTATATTTCAGAAATGACACTTTAACTGTAAAAAATCAATGATACATGGCCGCCATTTTTGTTGTCATGATTCATGGCCGCCATATTTGTTGTCATGATTCATGGCCGCCATTTTTGTTGTCATAAAGCCAAATACTTTGCGTAGCGTTTTCTGTCTTTTCTGCAAATGTCTCTGGTAAGTGCATTGAACCTACTGAACAGATGTTTTTCTTTAAGCAGTGAACTTGCCTGGGGTGTGTTGACATATATAGAAACGCTTTTAGATAAGCCAAAAAGAAGAACGTCGGACGCTGTCAAGTTAGGTGAAGATGATGGCTCTTTTACGATTTGGCGGATAAGTATTGGGTGCGATTGATAAATTGTCATCTAAAAGACGCGAAAATTAAAATAATACTGTTATCTCATTTTAACAGATATTTACAAAGATTACAAAAATATCTTAAAATACTAAAGAGTAAATTTATTCAATAAAATCGCCATTGGCTTCAACCACGGCCTCCAGATGACTTCGGAATCTCCTGCAACTCTTCTGGACAATCTCCTTGTTTAAGTTGGTGAATGCTGCCATAATTCTTGCCTTCAGTTCATCTTGGTGTTACTAGGAGTTTTGTTGGTCTTTCACTCAACTGTGATCTATACATAATAATTAAGGGGGTTGCAGGCTGAGGAGTTAGGTAGCCAGATGTAAGTGAGTGATGTGGTCACAGAAATTCTTTGACAGCCCAACTAAAAATAAAATTTGAATGCAATATTTTAAGTAAGAAATTTCTTATTTTTTTCTTTACTAGAATATCTTGTCTTATACTTTTCCAGGTTTAATAACTTGTCCTGTTCTTTTCCAGGTTTAATATAATCCTAAGAATATTACTTTTCATGCGCGCATTTTTCCATGTAAACCATTTTTTTTCCAAGCATTGCTATTAATTTAATATAAATTTAATGCTGAAAACCGCATGCAAAAATATTAAAAAGAAAAAAATATATGCAATTGATAAAAAACAATAAAAAAATTGATTATTTATAATTAATTCTGATAATCAATTCTGATAAAATGATAAGTGATAAACAAAGTTTGATTGACAAAAATAATAAAAGATATCATCAGAATTTAAATGTTGAAAACAGCATACAAAAATATTAAATAGAAAAAATGTTATAAAGAATAAGAATTATTATTAGAAACGTTAGTCACTCACTTACGTATTTATATAGTTAATTTCCCTTTTCGGACTTCACATATTTTGATGTAACTTTTTCTGCTCAACCAAAATTCAATTTTTTTTTCAAAATGTAGCTAAGGGGGTGTCCTATCTAACTCTGTAAACTGTTTGAAATTTGGTTGAGAATTGAATTAGTGGTGAAGCTTGAAAGCTGCCTAGATTCACTCAATGCCGAACTTAAGAATATATTCAACTACTGCCGTTGTTGAATGCTAATTGTCCTATTTTATTATTAGTTATTGTTGATAATCTTTTATCGTGACTAATAAGATCTACGGCAAGAAACACATCTCCTAATCCGTCGCATAACATTTAATACAGTCTATTGTTATAAATATTTCTATTTTATAGTATCAATTTTTCATAACTTTCTACAAGCTAAAATAGTCAAAATCAATCAAGTACAGAATTTTAGTAATCTGAATAGGGTAGTAAGACACGAATAAATATGTGACAAAGATATCAAAAAGCGCGTGGGAACAGCAAAAGATGTCTTACAAAAACTAAACAAAGTATTATGAGACATGAAAATATAATCAAAAACAAAGAAGAGGGTGTTGAACTACTACGTAATATCTAATTTTTTATATGGCAGTGAATGCTGCACAAACTTTTCACGGAGGAAGAAGGGACTTGGAACAAATATGGTTTTGGAGTATCCTGAAAAAACTATAAAAAGGTTTTGTTAATAACGAATAACATTTAAGAGGAATAGGAACTACAAGAATCTTATAACCAAAAAGAGTTGACAATTAATGAGGAAAGAGCGTTTAGTGAATATAACATTCACAAGACAATTTGAAGGCAAGACAAGGAGAAGATGCAGCACCTATTTAATAGGCTATGATGTTAAATAACACGAGTTTCTTCCCTTGGATACACTCCTTACGCGGAAAGGCCTAGCAGTCATTATTATAAGGGGTTTAGCCAATATATAGGGGAGAAGAGGTGTAGTCAGCCCATTCCCAAAGGTACTTGCAAGTAAGTAAATATGATGAACCCAACTGGAATTAGAACTTGGCTCTCCGATTATCAATTCCGAGTAATTATCCATTACACCACATCAAAGCTTACAGCACCTATTATTCCCAACCGATCACCCAGGCCCGACATTGTTAACTTCGGTGTTTTAACGTGATATGTCCGTAAGCAGGGACAAAGGGAGATGGTAAACGATAAAAAATTACTTAAAGCCACACAAGACAGAAAATTGTGGAGAGCTATAATCACTCATGTCCCTTGGGGACCTGGCACGTAAAAGAATATTGATGATATCGGTACAACTTATATGGTCTTAAACCAAAATCAAATTATCGGGGGATGTAATCACTTGAGAAATTAATTTTCTTTGAAATTCGCATTACATAATTACCATTACATGTAAGTTCACTGCCAACAATTCACCGCGAGGAAGGTTCACATCCCGGAAAGTTCACCGCATAAATTCATTTGATTTTAGAATTAATAAAGTTATAATGTCTTGAAAGTTTCTTTAAAAAGAAATAGACAGACGCTCACGCGATTACGTTACAATAAAAACATGAGGTAAAGATAATAACATCGCTAAAATAACATCCTTGAAAATGGCCAGTGAAGTGGCTAAAAGCGCTTGAAAAGTCAAAACTTATGGAATTATTTTTACACTCGTTATGTAAGTACATGGAAAAAATTAAATAAAAAATTAATAAAATCTTTTTGGTCGGTCGTTTTCAGAGAAACATATATATATATATATATTAGTCATCCACATACAAGCCTGTTTCGCAGCTCATCAGTGTGGCTAGACACATCTACTTGCTTCTGGCTGTGATCGAAACTCGACCGATTATGGTGTCAGTCGGAGTCGCTACTCCCTAAGCAATAGGCGCATGGAATCAGAGAAGGGAAATTTTAACTTGTTGTATATAAGCAGTGTATACACACGCCAGTCACCGAAAGAACTCAATTCATTTCTGAAGAGTAACGCATATAGCAGAAGTGGAAACTGTTTTTAAAATTTTCTTCTCCAGAGAGCTCAATCAGAGAGCTCGTAATGAGATTAACAACAGACATATTGAAATTATTTGTTTGAAAATTATTTTTTGTTGATACTTGTATTTGAGTAGATATTCTGTTTTTATATATATTAATATATTTATTTCTACCGGCCTGATTATTTACAATAAATTTTGTACGAAAATTCTGCCGAATGAAGCACATTTTCGTACAAAATATATCGTAAATTTCATATATATATATAAACTAAATTTCGAAGTTCAAAACTGTTGTATGATCATTTCTACATGAAATCCCTAAGAAAGATTTCCCATATCATCGGCAGCTTTCAATATTCAAAATAAAAGAAGATATTACCGGCGGAAGTTAAAAAAAATTACGTCATAGAAAAACCTAGATGGGCGGGATTAATAAGTAGATACCATCGCCCGGTTCACACGACACCCACGTCTATTGAACAGGTGAAGAGGCTCATCCCTTGTTCCCTGTTTAGGATGTGGTTTCCGGCTTTCTCTTTCCCAATCTTTTTACTCTTACGTAGCCCCCTGTGCCGCGTTACCGCCTTGCTCGGGGTGATATGATTAAAAAAAAAATGAATGTCTATTTTTAGACTTTGGACAACATTACTTTTAGATTGAGTTGTAAGTAAAAAAATTTAAAATTTGCCTTTGTCTAGCTCTAAAGATGGGGAGGGGGAGTAAAGGAAGAAATAGGAAGTGGTGTTTGACAAGAAGTGGGCTCAACAAAATGGAGTGAAAAGGAAAGAAAAGAAAAGGAAGAAAAAATAAAGAAAAGAAAAATTTCATTTCCGTAGAGACGCTAGGGACGTGTTAACAAAACTAGCGTTTTTAAATGGGATGAAGTTATTAGGAAAAAAGAGTTTTTTAGAAAAAAATAATGCATAGTGGCAAAACTTGCTTTTTCAGTGGTTTACTGAAAGCAAAATATTTTGACAAGCATGTTTTTCTCATAAAGTGCTCGATATCGAGAAAGGGGTTGAGCGTTAATAGGATTAATGTTTCGTTGCAAATGACAGACAAGGTGCTGTGGTTAAATATTTTATATAATTTTTCGTGTTTTCTTACAATTTTTTTTTCTTTTCAGGACATAAATTATATAAAAAATCGGCTTTCGGCTATATATTTAACCATCATAAAGGATGAATTTTACGTTTAACTTTTAATTTTTCAGTTAAAAGTAAAATAAAATTCATCTTTCATTTGCCCAAAACAGAACTAGTAATGTTCGACAAACACCGAAGAGACCCCAAAGTTTCACCTATCATGATGGGCCTTCTCACAAGACGTTTCATTCACTTAAGCGTCTATTAGTTCTCAAGCTCTCCGCAGGCCACAAGACAAACTCATATATCCAATCTATTGCTGAATATGCAGGGAAAACTGTTAGTTCATTGCACCACTCACTCCGCTGAGTATCTGACACCCCCAGCCATACCAGACCAGATATGACAATAGCATTCAATTTACGGCTGATCCATAATTAGTATCTATGCGGATTATACAAGAGTTTATAGATGCACGTGCAAGAATCTGGAAGATCAGAACCTAGAAACGCATCTCTCACCTGGTCCAGGCCAGGTGATTCAATAGAGAAACGATTGGCTCGTATCTAATACGGCCAAAACCGAACTAGTAGCGTTCGACTAACGCCGAGCAAGCCCCAAACTCTCACCTATCATGGTGGATTGGATGGGTCGTCTCACAAGAAGTTTCTTGTCTTGAACATCTATTGGGACTCAAGCTCTCCGCAGACCTCAAGTAGAACTCTAATATCAAATCTATTGCTAAAGTTGCTGAGACAATAGTTCGTTCGTTGCGCTGCTTTAGTAACCATCCTCCCAGTTATTATCTTTAAAATAATCAGATCAGACTAAAAATAGAATATTGCTGCCATACTGCGAGAGTTGCCCAGTGCTCACTTGCCTGTCTTCATAGTTCAAAATCGTCTACGCGGCCTTGTTTCCGCCCTAAAACTCCTTTCCTACTGAAATGTTGCGAGTCTCTCGCTTCTCTATATCTACTTTCATTTTATATATTCTTACGGGCTACACACCTTGCTCACAAAACTAATTGCCTTTACACGCCACCTGCCATACCACGCCACGCCACGCCCCTTTCTTACCACAATACAACACCACACAAAAACCTTCTACTATGAGTGGGCCTTGTATCGCGTTAATATTAATATAAAAACAAGTGAAAATATCCAATAAAGATAAAAAAACACTGACTTCTCAATTTGACTTCTACCTACTAATGCGATACTTAATCGCTAAGGTAATAAAATATTCACTTAATGACGTTAAATAATATCCCCTGAATCATCCCCAATCCCTTCATATTCTGTTAGTAAGAAATAATTTTCATCCAGAGATCTTCTTCCCAAGACTTGCTGTTTTCGGAAACGAACTCCCGTCAGGATATTTTCCCAATCACTCTAATCTTGACTTCTTCAAATATAGAATTAACCGTTATCTTTCCCGCATATCCCTAAAAATTTCACTTCTTGACCCTCTCTTACCACTATACAACACCACTAATCCTCTACTATGAGTGGCTCTTGAGCCTTGTATCGCGTTAACATTAATATAGAAACAAATGAAAATATCTAATAAAGATAAAAAGACACTGACTTCTCAATCTGACTTCTCTTACTTACTAATGCGATACTTAATCGCTAGGGTAACAAAATATTCTCTTAATGACGTCAAATAATGCCCCCCCCCTGTTATTGTATAAACAAAATAGTTCATTGCCAAGAAATGGGGATCAGGCTGAATGACAGATTAATATTTAAACTTACAATGAGCTTTATATTGCAGTATTTTTGTATCATACAACTATTATATTATAGTATTATTATATTATAGATTTATTACATATAGAATTATTATATTATGGAATTTTTATATATAGAATCATTACATTATATTATAGAATTATATTATATAATTATTTTATATAGAATTATTGTATTATATAGAATTATTATATTATAGAATTATTGTATTACTAGCAGTATAGCCCAGCTTTGCTCGGGTGTAATGAAAGCTTTAAAACTAATCTATGGTCCTGGAGTTCAGACTCTTTGGACGTTAGCGCGAAAGACTAAAAAGCAATAGCTGTTTCCAGTTAAAGCGAAACCGTAGACTGAAAGAAAAATGAATGGATGTAAGTCAAATTTTGATATCCTGGTATCGATATCAAATAAGTTTTTTTCATCGTAAACTGAATTTTGAAGGCTAAATAAGTCCTCTGAGTAAATGGTATCATGGCTGAGTCTAAGAACTACAATTATGCCTACTTAGAGCCAAACCCGAAGCAAAAACTAAAATAAAAGGGCTGAAAAAAATACAGACATACAGGCAGACAAACAGACACACAAACAAACCTCTTGTTTTATATATATATATATATATATATATATATATATATATATTATCGATTCTCTGCACTATTGTAAGAACTGCAACCTTGAAAGTTCTGAATATCGTTTCTTATGTCTTTGTCTATGAGTGTATCAAATTTGATTAAAATTGAACCACTCCTTCTATAACCCAATTTTTTCGATTATCGATTTTCGATATTTGTCGGGGGTACCTCGACACGAATCTAGCTAAGAACACTCGCAGACGCTTATAATACAACTGTGTAAATTTTCAAGAAAATCGGTTCAGCCGTTTCGGAGTCTATAGGTAACGGACACACACACACACACACACAGACAAAGTTCCATTTATAAATAAGTTTGGATTTAGATAGAATTATTATATTAGATTTCAGTATTATTATATTACGAAATTATTATATATAAAATTATTATATTATAGAATTATTATATATAGAATCATTACATTATATTATAGAATTATATTATAGTATTACTTTATATAGAATTCTTGTATTATATAGAATTATTATATTATAGAATTATTGTATTATAGGATTATTGTATATGGAACTATGGTGTAGAATTATTTATTTATAAATAATGAAATTTGCTAGTACATACAGCAAATTTTTAAGTAAATGAAGGAAAAATATTAAATGTCCGCTAAACTTCTGAAGAATCGGTAAATATTCTTTCTTTTCATTCCAAATGGTTCTCGTTTTTTACGAAAGCGAACATCAATGGCGGTGTTTCTTTTAATAAGAAAAATGTTTTTCTCAACATTTTTTTGTCTTTAGTTAAGAACGGAAAAAAAAAGAAAGAATAAAAGAATTCCATTGAGAAACCAGACAAGAGACACAAGGCGATTCCTGAAAGACACCAGGGTTGGCGAGGAGTGTTAAAAGAAAGTTACAATTGGAAGAGTTTGTTCGTTAGAGGAGATTCCGTGGCAGATGTCCAGAATGACGAGGAAAAGGCGGGGACAGAAGCAAGAAGAAGAAGAAAAAAACATAACTCGAAGGTTTGAGATGGGATTGGTTCATTTCGGATAACGTTCTTAGAAAAGGCCTAATAAGAAACCAAAATTTTGAAGAGGACAGGATAAAAGAGACAGAGAAGAGATAAAAATCTGGAATAAAGGTTTCAACTTTGTATTCTTTGCTTTTCTTTTTCAAGGGCTGAGAAATAATCCATAAATTCACTGCTGCCAGATTCACCATTTACATTTGGAAAAGAGCATTTGTGATGTGATAAAGTTAAATTAATTCATGAATTATCTCGGCCGGCAGTTAGGAAGGCAGATGGACGACATCGTACAAGTGTTGTGCCACCAACACAGATGAAGAGATAAGGAAGGAAAGAAAAAAAAGAAAGGAAGCGCAAAGAAAAAAAGAACGGAAAATCTTTGCAACCAACGAAAGGTTGGTAAAAGAAATCAACTGCAAAAGGGAATAAACAGGAAAGACAAGGAAAAGTAAAATGAAAAGAAACAAAATTACGTAACCGAAAAAAGGACCCCAGAAAAAGAGAGACGAAACGAAGAAAGTAGAAAGAAACGAAAGAAAGCAGAAAAGAATGAGAAAAAAGATTACGTTACCAAATAAAGGACCACAAAAAAGGGAGACAAAACGAAAAACAGCAATAAACGTAATAAAGCAAAACAAAAAGATAAAAAAGATTACGTAACCAAAGAAAGGACCACAAAAAGAGAGACGAAACGAAGAAAAGTAATAAATGAAAGAAAGCAAAACAGAAAGAAAAAAAGATGACGTAACCAAAGAAAGGACTACAGAAAATGGATACGAAACGAAGAACAGTAATAAACAAAAGAAAGGAAAACAGAAAAATAAAAAAGATGACGTTACCAAATAAAGGACCACAAAAAAGGGAGACGAAACGAAGAAAACTAATAAACGAAAGAAAGCAAAACAGAAAGATAAAAAAGATGACGTGACCAAAGAAAGGACCACACAAAAAGGGAGACGAAACGAAGAAAAGTAAAAAACAAAATAAAGCAAAAAAGAATGATAAAAAAGATTACGTAACAAAAGAAAGGACCACAAAAAGGGAGACGAAACAAAGAAAACTAATAAACGAAAGAAAGCAAAAAAAGAAAGATAAAAAAAAGATGACGTGATCAAAGAAAGGACCACAAAAAAGGGAAACGAAACGAAGAAAAATAATAAACAAAAGAAAGCAAAAAAGAAAGATAAAAAAGATGACGTGAACAAAGAAAGGACCACAAAAAGGGAGACGAAACGAAGAAAATTAATAAACAAAAGAAAGCAAAAATGCATGATAAAAAAAATTACGTAACCAAAGAAAGGACCACAAAAGGAGAGACGAAACGAAGAAAAGTAATAAACAAAAGAAAGCAGAAAAGAAAGATATAAAGATGACGTGACCAAAAAAAGGACCACAAAAAAGGAGACGAAACGAAGAAAAGTAATAAACAAAAGAAAGCAAAAAGGTATGATAAAAAAGATTACGTAACCAAATAACTGACCACAAAAAGAGAGACGAAACGAAGAAAGCTAATAAACGAAAGAAAGCAAAAAAGAAAGATAAAAAAGATGACGTGACCAAAGAAAGGACCACAAAAAGGGTGACGAAACGAAGAAAAGTAATAAAAAAAAGAAAGCAAAAATGAAAGCAAAAAAGATGACGTGACCAAAGAAAGGACCACAAAAAAGGGAGACGAAACGAAGAAAACTAATAAACGAAAGAAAGGAAAAAAGAAAGATAAAAAGATGACGTGACCAAAGAAAGGACCACAAAAAAGGGAGACGAAACGAAGAAAACTAATAAACGAAAGAAAGCAAAAAAAGAAAGATAAAAAAGATGACGTGACCAAAGAAAGGACCACCAAAAAGGGTGTCGAAGCGAAGAAAAGTAATAAACAAAAGAAACCAAAAAAAAGATAAAAAGCTGACGTGACCAAAGAAAGGACCACAAAAAGAGAGACGAAACGCAGAAAAGTAATAAACAAAAGAAAGCAGAAAAGAAAGAAAAAAAGATGACGTGACCAAAGAAAGGACCACAAAAGTGAAGGTGAAACGAAGAAAAGTAATAAACGAAAGAAAGCAAAAAAGAAAGGTAAAAAGATGACGTGACCAAAGAAAGGACCACGAAAAGAGAGACGAAACGAAGAAAGTTAATAAACGAAAGAACGCAAAAAAGAAAGATAAAAATGATGACGTGACCAAAGAAAGGACCACAAAAAGGGTGACGAAACGAAGAAAAGTAATAAAAAAAAGAAAGCAAAAATGAAAGCAAAAAAGAAAGATAAAAAGATGACGTGACCAAAGAAAGGACCACAAAAAAGAGAGACGAAACGAAGAAAACTAATAAACGAAAGAAAGCAAAAAAGAAAGATAAAAAAGATGACGTGACCAAAGAAAGGAACACAAAAAAGGGTGTCGAAGCGAAGAAAAGTAATAAACAAAAGAAAGCAAAAAAGAGAGATAAAAAGATGACGTGACCAAAGAAAGGACCACAAAAAAGGGAGACGAAACAAAAAAAAACTAATAAACGAAAGAAAGCAAAAAAGAAAGTTAAAAAGATGACGTGACCAAAGAAAGGACCACAAGAAATGGAGACGAAACGAAGAAAAGTAATAAACAAAAGAAAGCAAAAAAATGATAAAAAAGATGACGTGAACAAAGAAAGGACCATAAAAATTGTGACGAAACGAAGAAAAGTAAAAAACAAAATAAAAGCAAAAAAGAATGATAAAAAGATGACCTAACCAAAGAAAGGACCACAGAAAATGGATACGAAACGAACAAAAGTAATAAACAAAAGAAAGCAAAAAAGAAAGATAAAAAGATGACGTGTCCAAAGAAAGGACCACAAAAAGGGAAACGAAACGAAGAAAAGTAATAAACAAAAGAAAGCAAAAATAAAAAAATAAAAAGAGGACGTAATCAAAGAAAGGGCCACAGAAAATGGATACGAAACGAACAAAAGTAATAAACAAAAGAAAGCAAAAAAGAAAGATAAAAAGATGACGTGTCCAAAGAAAGGACCACAAAAAGGGAGACGAAACGAAGAAAAGTAATAAACAAAAGAAAGCAAAAATAAAAAAAATAAAAAGAGGACGTAATCAAAGAAAGGGCCACAGAAAATGGATACGAAACGAACAAAAGTAATAAACAAAAGAAAGCAAAACAGAAAGATTTAAAAAGATGACGTGACCAAAGAAAGGACCACACAAAAAGGGAGACGAAACGAACAAAAGTAATAAACGAAAGAAAGCAAAAAAGAAAGGTAAAAAGATGACGTGACCAAAGAAAGGACCACACAAAAAGGGAGACGAAACGAAGAAAAGTAATAAACAAAAGAAAGCGAAAAAGAATGATTAAAAAGATGACGTAACCAAAGAAAGGACCACAAAAAAGCAAAAAATAAAAATAAAAAAGATTACTTAACCAAAGAAAGGACCACAGAAAAGGCATACGAAACGAAGAATAGTAATAAACGAAAGAAAGCAAAAAAGAATGATAAAAAAGTTTACGTAATCAAATAAAGAAACGAAAAAAAGAAACAAGATTATGATCCATTGAAGAAGGTAAAGTGAAGAACTTAAATGAAGAAAAATGAGAGGAAAAAATACTTAAAATTTGTTTACAAAACCAATGAAAAGTAAGTGACGATACGTACAAGTATGGAAGAAAGCAAAAAGAAAAATAGTCGATAATAAAATAAAAAAAATAGCCGATAATAAAATTAAAAAAAAGAAAAATAGTCGATAATAAAAGAAAGACACTCTTAATATAAGTAACATTAAAAAAAGAAAATTTTTATAGTGCGAAAGAAAATCTTAAATAAAGAAATGAAAAGGAAGGAACGTTTACGGAAAGGAGCCAAAAATGCAAAAGGAAAACACAATCAAAAAAAGAAAGACTTTCTATAGCTCAAAAGAAAGAAATAAAACTTCAGAAGAAAGAAAGAATGACCGAGAGATGATAAAAAAAAAACTACTGAAGAAGAAAAAGAAAGAATGATTGAGAAAAATGAAAGAAACTGTTGAAGAAGAAGAAGCTGAAAAATAATAAGAAGAAAACAAGAAAAAATTGAGAGAACATATGAGAAATTACAGAAGAAGAAGATGAAGGAGAAAAGAAAAAAAGAAAAAAGAAAGAAAGAAGGAAAAAAGAAAGAAAGGAAGAACGACTGATAGAAGATAAAAGAAAATACTGAAGACGTCGAAGAAATAGACGAAAAAGATGAAGGAAGAATGATTGAGGAAAGATAAAAGGAAATTCCTTATACAAGGAAGGAAGGAAAGAAGGAAGGAAAAGGTAAAGAAAGAAGGAAAGAATGAAAGAAAACAGGAAGGTACCAATGAAAGAAAAAAGGAAAGGAAGGTACCAATGAAAGAAACGAAAAAATAAAGAAAGGAAGGAAAAGTAAAATAAAGAAGAAAGGATGAAGAAAGAAAGAGAAAATGAATAAAGAAGAAAAGGCAGGAAAAGATAAAGGAAAGAATAAAGGAAAAAATGTAGAAAAGAAAAAGTAAAGAAATGATGGAAGAAAAAGTACCAAAGAAATAAAGAAAAGAAAGAAGAAAGGTAAAAAAATAAATAAATAAATAAATAAAAAGGTAAAGAAAAGGAAGGAAGGAAGGATGGAAGGAAGGAAGGAAGGAAGGAAGGAAGGAAGGAAGGAAGGAAGGAAGGAAGGAAGGAAGGAAAAGAAAAGAAATGTAGGAAAGGAACAATGATGAAAAGGAAAATAAATGAAGGAAGAAATGAAAGAAAGAAAACAAAAGATGGAAGGAAAGAAAAGAAGCGAAAGGAAAACGGGAGGTAAAAATGAAGGAAGAAAAAGAAAAGGAGAAAAGAAAAAGGAAAAAAGAAGAGGAAGGAAGGAACGAACGAACGAACGAACGAACGAACGAACGAACGAACGAACGAACGAACGAAAAGGTAAGAAGTAAGGGAAGAATGAAGGAAAACAATAAATGAGTGGAAAAGTTAAAGAAAGAAAGGAAGGAAGGAAAGAAAAAGGTAAGAAGTAAGGGAAGAATGAAGGAAAGGCAAGAAAACAAAGGAAGGAAGGAAGGAAGGAAGGAAGGAAGGAAGGAAGGAAGGAAGGAAGGAAGGAAGGAAAAAGGTAAGAAGTAAGGGAGAAATGAATGAAAACAATGAGAGGAAAAAGTAAAGGAAGGAAGGAAGGAAGGAAGGAAGAGATTAAGGAAATAAAAGAAAGAAGGAATGAAAGGAAATAAAAACGAAGAAGGAAAGTAAACTGACAAAAAAAGCAGGCTTTTATTTACGAATGTCGTGGTAGCTGACTGCCAAATCCTGATGAAGGCATCAGAGAGAAATTAAATTGTCTGCTGCCAGTGACTCAAGATACCAATGACAAAGAATGATTCACAATCTTTTATTTTTGGTCAGCCCTAATTGTTCTCTTCCGTTTGTCATTTCAACCAATGGAATCTTTTCTTTTCCTTGAATTCAACGCGTCATCATAATTTGCATCGTCTTTTCCACCTCCCCCTTTTTTAGATAACTCAATCTGTTGTTTCTTCTTGCTCTCTTCTTTATTTTCTTCATTTTTTTATTTTCTTTTTTCTTTTTCGTCTTTTTCCTCTTTATGTTTCTCTTTGTCTTTTTTCTTTCTTTTTCTGCTTTTCCTTCTTTTTTATTTTAGATCTCGTTTCTCTACACTTTCTTTATTTTACTCCTGATTTCTTCTTTTTTGTTTGTTTGTTTTTTTCTTTCTTTCCTTGCTTCTTTATCTGTCGTGTCTTTTGTTTTCTGTTTTCATTCTTTAACTGCATTAATATTTTCATCTTTCTCTTCTCGATTTGCTTTCTCTTTCTCTGTTCTTTTTTACTCCTTTTTTGTCTTTGTTCTTCATCTTTTTCTCCTTTTTCTTTTCTCTCTTCTCTTTTTAGCTTCTCTTTCTTTAATTCTTTTTCTTTTTCGTCTTTTTTTCTTTGCTTTCTTCTTTTCGATTTACTTTTCTATTTAACTTTTTTTAATTTCTTTCTTTCTTTTTCTTCTATTTTTTCTCTTTCAATTCATTCTTTCTTTTCCTCTTCGTTTGACATTCCTCTCTCTCTCTCTCTCTCTCTCTCTCTCTCTCTCTCTCTCTCTCTCTCTCTCTCTCATTGTTTTTTTTTTTTATTCATTTTCTTTTTTTCTGTTTCACTTCTTATCTTCTGGACGGCCACCTTCATTTTCTTTCATTTCCAATTTCTTCCCATTCTCCTTCTTGTCCGTTTTTGTTTAACGCCAAAGAATATCTTTCTTATTTATTTTAATTACATCCGTTTTTTTTTTTTGTTTTGTTTTTTTGTTTTTTCATTTTCTTTCAATTTCAAATTTCTATTCTTTTCTTTTTTTGTTTCTTTTACACGTTTACTTCTTTCTTAATTCTATTTACTACATCCAGGTTCTTCATTTATTTTCTTTCAATTTTCATATCCCTTAAATACTTAATTTATTTTCGTTTTTTTTCTTCTTCTTCTTCTTCTTCTTCATCATCATCATCATCATCATCATTATTATTATTATTATTATTATTTTGCTTTTTCCTTAATCTTTTTCACTACTTCAGTCTTTTCTATTTTTTCTTTCCATTTCCAATCATTTTAATTCTTCTACTTCTCGTTCTTTTTTCTTTTTTCTTTTTTTCTTTCTTTTGAACGTTTCTCTCTTTCTTTCCTTCTTTCTTTCTTTCTCACTTTATCCATATTTTTTATTTTCTTTTAATTTTCAGATCCCTTAATTCTTATTTTTCTTCCTTATTTTTCTACCTTCATATTATTATATTTATTTTATTAATTTATCTCTTCGTTAATGATTTTTTTATTTTTCCCTTACATCCAGCATTTTTTCATTTTTTTCAATACTTTTAATTCTACTTCTTGCTTTTATCATCTTTTTTTTTTTTTTTTTAGTCTTCTTTATTTCATTCGGTCTTTTGATTTGATTTTCTTTCATTTTATAAATTCTTTTATTCGCGTACTTTCCTATCTTTTTTGCTTCCTTATTTCTTTCTCATTCAAAAGACAAATGCATTATTTCTGTGACATCGTTTTCGTCCTTTCTTCATATTTGTCTCTTCTTTTTTTACTGTTGTTATTTTTGGCTTTATTCAGCTTTGATGTTGTTTTTTCATTCCGTTTTTTTTTTGTATCTCTTCGACATCCTTTTTACACTTTTAAATATCTTGATTTTTTTTCACATTCTTTTGAAATATTTCGGTTTTGTGTGTGTGTGCTTGTTTGTGTGTGCTTGTTTGTGTGTGTGAGAGAAAGACTAGATAGGCAGATAGTATATGTGCGTGTGTATGTGTGCGTCTTCGTTTTGTTTGGAGATTTCTTTAGATTCTGCTCTTCTATTTTTACATTATTACTTACAAATGTATGACCTTTTCTTTTTCTTTTTCTTCTTCTTCTTTTTTTCTTTTTCCTCTTCTTCTTCTTCTTCTTCTTCTTCGTTTTTTTTCTTATTCCTTTTTTCCAATTTTTCTTTAATTTCCTCGTCTAATTTTCCTTTAACCATTTCTTTCTTTATCATCCTACTTCTTCTTTTTCTTCAATTTATATTTCTGTTTCTTCTCTTTTCTCTTTTTCCGTTTCTTTTTCATTATCGTCTGCTATTTTATTTACTCTATTTCTGCGTTTTACATTTTTGCATTTTTCCTACCCCAAATTTTTTACGTATTTCCTTTTTTCCTACCCTTATTTTTTTTAAATATTTACCTTTTTCCTATCCCTATTTTTTACACTTTTTGCCTTTTTCCTACCCTATTTTTTTACATATTTGCCTTTTTCCTATCCCTATTTTTTTTACATATTTGTCTTTTTCCCACCCCTATTTTTTACATATTTACCTTTTTCCTACCCTTATTTTTTTACATATTTACCTTTTTCCTACCCCTATTATTTTACACCTTTCCCATTTTTGTACCTCTATTTTTAGACTTTTTGCCTTTTTCCTACCCCTATTTTTTTACATATTTGCCTTTTTCCTACCCTTATTTTTTTTTACATATTTGCCTTTTTCCTACCCTTATTTTTTTTACATATTTGTCTTTTTCCTACCCTTATTTTTTACATATTTGCCTTTTTCCTACCCTTATTTTTTTACATATTTGTCTTTTTCCTACCCTTATTTTTTACATATTTGCCTTTTTCCTATCCTTATTTTTTTACGTATTTGCCTTTTTCCTACCCTTATTTTTTTTACATATTTGCCTTTTTCCTACCCTCATTTTTTTTACATATTTGTCTTTTTCCTACCCTTATTTTTTTACATATTTGCCTTTTTCCTACCTCTATCTTTTTACATATTTGCCTTTTTCCTACCCCTATTTTTTTACGTATTTGCCTTTTTCCTACCCCTATTTTTTTACATATTTGCCTTTTTCCTATCCCTATTTTGTTACACTTTTTGCCTTTTTCCTACCCTCATTTTTTTTTACATATTTGCCTTTTTCCTTCTCTTATTTTTTCTACACGTTTGCCTCTTTCTTTTCATTCTTCTTAACGTTTTTCTTTCTCATTTTTTCATTTTTATTCCTTTTTCTTTTTTCTACACTTTTATTTCCTATTCATTTTCTTCACTTCTCTTTCATTCTCATTTTCTCTTTCATTCTCATTTTCTACTTTCTCTTCTTTATATTTTATTTTGTTTTATTTCTATTTTCAAATTATTTATTTATCTTTTCTTCTTACAATTTTTTTTTCTTTTTTCTTGGACCTTTGCTTCTCAATCTTTTAAAAATCAAATTCTCTCTTTCTTTAACGACATTTAACCCTTTTTGTTTTTTAACTCTCTCTCTCTCTCTCTTCTCTCTCTCTTTCTCCCTCTCTCTCATTTTCTCTCTTCTCTCTCTCCCTCTCTTTCTCCCTCTACCTTTCTTTCTCTTTTTCTGTCATTCCCTTTCTTTTTCTTTCTCCTCCCTCTCTCTGTTTTTCTCCTCCCTCTCTGTTTTCACTCTTTCTCTCTTCTTCTCTTTCTCCCGCTATATTGCTTGGTCTTTCCCTCTCTCTTTCTCTTCTATCTCTCTCGCTCCTCAATCTCATTCTCTCTCTCCCTTCTCTCTCCTTCTGTTTCTCCCGCTACGTTTCTTTCTCTTTCTTGGTCTCTCTCTCTCTCTCTCTCTCTCTCTCTCTCTCTCTCTCTCTCTCTCTCTCTCGCTCTCATTCTTCTCTCCTCCTTCTATTTCTCCCGTTACGTTTCTTTCTCTTTCTCAGTCATTCCCTCTCTTTTTTTCTCCCTCTCCCATTCTCGGTTTCTCTCCTCCCCCTCTCTCTTTTTTCTCTTTCTTCTTCTCTTTCTCCCTGCTAACTTTCTTTCTCTTTCTAGGTCTTCCCCTTTCTCTCTACTCCCTCTCTCTCTCTTCGCTCTCATTCTCTATCTTTCTCTCTCTCCCTCTCTTTCTCCCTCTACATTTCTTTCTCTTTCCTTGTCCCTTCCTCTCTTTTTCTTTCTCCCACTCCCTCCCTCTGTTTCTCTCTGTTTCTCTCTTCCCTCTCTCTCTCTCTCTTTCTTTCTCTTTATCTCGCTGCCTTTCTTTCTCTTTCTTGGTTTTTCCCTGTCGCTGTTCTCCTCTCTCTCTCTTCTCTCTCATGCTCTCTCTTCTCTCTCTTTCTCTCTCCTTCTGTTTCTCCTGCTACCTTTGTTTGTCTTTCTTTGTCCCTCCCTCTCTTTTTTGTCTCCCCTCTCTTTCTAGTCTTTTAACTTTTTGTGCCACATCTTCTAGACCCTTTTTTCATTTAAAAAGGTAATTTTTTCACGATTTCATCTTTTCAAAACTTTTCGCCATTGTTACTTTTTTTTCATTTCATTTATTTTTTTCGGATTTGTATTTCCTTTAATAACAACCATTTTCCAACTTTCTTCTTCTTCTTCTTTTGGGATTTCTTCAGAACCCCTTTCTTTTTCAATTGCTTCTTTCTTCATTTCATCTCCGTCCCCGTTTTTATCTCTCCCCCTTTTTCTTTCTTTTCTCCTTCTTTTCTTTCTCCTTTATGTCTTGCTTTGTTGAGTTCCCTCTCTGTCGTGTCCTTTTCTTACCCCCCCCTCCTTATGTACTCTACTGGTCCCCACCCAGCATGCAAATCCACAACTTCACTTACCCTGTGACTAATAATCACCCTCCAGCCTCACTGGCAGAATAAGAAAATGACGACATTGAAACCCATCACGTGACCGAGGTCTTTCAACTCTCCACTTAGAAATGACCTGAAAATTGGCCAACCTTTCCTCTTTGATTCCTTTCATCTCACTCCGAATTCAGCTTCCCCACAATTCCTTTTTATTTCTTGTTTCTGAAATTTCTTTTGTAGTCCGAGTTCTTCATCTGGTTTCCTTATAATATCTTTTTATATCTTTCCCCCTTCTCCAGAACTGGTTTCTTTGTTTTTAACCCGTATTTCCCTCCAACTTAAATTTCCCAGTTTGTCACTGCGTAGATCTAAAAGAGGCGGGAGCGAGGTACTGGGTTAGAAAGACTTTGATGGACAAATCTTTCAAATCTGCACGTCTTTTCAAATCTGCACGCCTTGAAAATCTGCTTTCGAATTACCGGCGTTTATCTGAACTCCTTCGCCGACCTCTAGAAATATAGAACGTCTCTTTTATACCAGGCGGTGATTTATCGTATTTTTACATAAATCAATCTGAATTCATGGGTTACGGATAAAATCTAAGTATAATTACATTTTGAATATGGAGAAAATCGAGGTGGTTCGAGTCCGTAAAAGTAACATGGCGTGTCCTCGCTCGTTGAACTATAGAAAGGACCTCATCTCCATAGGAACAGCGATTGATTAACAGTGGAAAAAATTCACTGTTTTTGTTGGCTGGTTAGTTTTGCTTAGCGGCATGTCAACCTCTATGGGTCATTTAATGACAAAATCTAAATATTTTTAGCGCAATTGTATACCTTCAACTGCAGATAAAATGTATTGCTTTTTATTTTACTATAATTATCTAATGTTGGCAAGTTTTTATATAAATGTATTGCCAATATCTAAACTTATTTATAAATGGAACTTTGTCTGTGTTTGGGGGAGTGTCTGTGTGTGTATCCGTTACCTATAGACTCCGAAATGGCTGAACTGATTTTCTTGAAAATTTACACAGTTGTATTATAAGCGTCTGCGAGTGTTCTTAGCTAGGTTTTGTGTCGAGGTACACCCGATAAATATCGAAAATCGATAATCGTAAAAATCGGGTTATAGGAGTGATCTGATTTTAATCAAATTTGATACACTCATAGACAAAGACATAAGAAACGATATTCGGAAGTTTTAAGGTTGCAGTTCTTAAAATAGTGTAGAAAATCGATAATATATATAAAAGTTTTTATTACACCCGAGCAACGCCGGGCTATACTGCTAGTTTTACTATAACAATGTGTTTTTATACTTTCATAGTGCTTTGTTATCTTTTGTTTGGGGAGATTTACTATTTGCTCATAGCTTGGACTTTAAGAGGTGCCACCACCTTGGGTAAGGGTGAACTCGGGAACAACAGCAATTATGATGTGGTTCCACGTTCCCCAAAACCTCCAGTCTCCCGATCAGAAGCCTTGTAGTTTGTCGTCGTACGGTGGGGAAGAGACAGTAATGTGAAAACTAAACATTCGGGAAAAAATTCATTTTTTACATATTAACACCAGTTTGTTTGTTTGGTTGTCATCCACGTATTCTTTTCTATCTTGAGATTTCATTCATTTTCCGTCTCGCCTCGTTGTTTATTTCTTTTTCTCTTCTCCCTCTCTTTCTTCGCTCTCATTCTCTCTCTTTCTCTCTCCTTCTATTTCTCCCGTTACGTTTCTTTCTCTTTCTCAGTCATTCCCTCTCTTTTTTTTTCTCCCTCTCCCATTCTCTGTTTCTCTCCTCCCCCTCTCTCTCTTTTCTCTCTTTCTTTCTTCTTCTCCTTCTCCCGCTAACTTTCTTTCTCTTTCTTGGTCTTTCCCTTTCTCTCTTCTCGCTCTCTCTCTCTCTCTCTCTCTACGCTCTCATTCTCTACCCCTTCTCTCTCTCTCTCTCTCTCTCTCTCTCTCTCTCTCTCTCTCGCTCTCATTCTCTACCCTTCTCTCTCTCCCTCTCTTTCTCTACATTTCTTTCTTCTACATTTCTTTCTCTTTCCTTTTCCCTTCCTCTCTTTTTCTTTCTCCTACTCCCTCCCTCTGTTTCTCTCTGTTTCTCTCTTCCCGCTTCTCCATCTTTTAAGATTTCCTTAGATTTCGTCTTTTTATTTCACGTTTGCTCACATCTTTTCCACCTCTCCCCTACTCCATTTTTTGTCTCTCCTACCCTCCTTCTTTTATAGTTTTCTTCTTTTTTTCTTTTTTTGTTTGCTTTCTTTCTCCGATCGTGACCCTTACCCCTTCAGCCTTGCACACTCTGCAGAACCCCACCCAGCATCCAGGACCCACAACCTTTACTTTTTTTTTCTTTTCCTTTTACATTATTTTTTTTTCTTCCATTTATTTGCCATTTTCAATTTCTCAGAGAGAGTCTATTTATCAAAACAAAAGAGTTCCAAAATTGAAGTGGGGGTTGACTTCAAATCTAAAATAAAAAAAAAACATATTTGTAGTCAAAGATCCGGAAAATTCTGAAACTTTTGAATTTAAATTCGAACATCATGGGAATTTTAGAATTTTAAAACCTTTCAACAAAAGATGACGTTAAAAGCCAAATACCAGTTAAATGAATAATCAGTGGAGAATTATTCGAGCGCGGACTGAGATTTTCCAGTTCAATGGTGGGTTTGGCTTATATATAGTCATCCTATGCCCTTTAGTAAAGTGCTAAATCGATTTTTTTTTTTCAAAGTAGTTGTGATGGAAACGCAAGGAAAAGTCTAACTACTCAACTAGATTGCGCGAAACGATAGCGAAAGAGAAGCTCAATGAGATGACAAAAAGACAAATATTACTGAAAGCTACAAAAGAGAGGAAGTTGTAGAGAGTCGTGATTGTCTATGTTCTGATGGGGCAAGGGGAAAGAGAGTGATCCAACTACCCGAATTGCTTGTGTGATATGATAGCTGAAAGGAGGCTGGAGTGTATGACAAAAAGACAGACATTAATAAGAGCTACAAGGAGGAAAAGCTCTTAGAGAGCCTTGATTTCCTAAGCCCTGATCAGACATGACACACAGACACCAGTAAAGCTCAGACAAAGAACAAAAAAGAAAACATTACTATAATCTAAAAAGGAGAGGACGTTGTAGAGAGCCATAATTATCTATGTCCTGATGGCAAATGGAAGAAAAAATAGTGGTAGATAATTGTGAGTGTTGGTTGGTTGTTTTGTTTTATGGCATTTCAACCTCGGCGGATCATTTATTACCAACTAAATGTTATTTATTTATTGCTGATAATACCTTTTGCTTTCAACAATTTATTGTTGTTTTTATATAAGCTTTGTGTCTAGTAATACATTTTTTTCTTTTCGAGTATCAAGATTCATTGGGATTTGTTTTTAAGGGCAGGGTCCCCAAGTCCTACCCTGTTATTTAATCCATAACTGGAGGGAATGGACGGATTAATACCTTTTCTAAGGGTACCAGTGCTTAAGTGAATGCAGGGTATTCAACTGGAATTCGAACTCGGCTCACCAATTTCTCTTTCCGTGCCGATATCCACTGCACGACAACGCACATCCGTCACTAAACGCTTACAGCACCTGGTATTCACAAGCGGTCACCCATCTAAGTACTTACCAGGCTCAACGTTGCTTAACTTCGGTGATCGAGCGAGACCCAGTGTATTCAACGTGATATGGCCGTAAGCCTAATTGTGAGTGGGATTGATTTGTATCGGCTTTTTTATGGAGACAATTAAAAAAGAAAATCCGAGTTAGAGCAATAAAAATGGACATATTAAAATGACATTCATAACAAAAACCAGGGATAACAAAAATAAATATATTACCGTAAATTGGTAATACTGAAATAAATTGGTAATAACGATTTGAAACAGCTAAGCTGGTTCACTGGTCCTCTTTCAACGGAGTTGAACAAAAAATCTTCACAAGTTAGGAATGTCGGTCTATGTAATGATTGCCCTCCTGTTTGGAAGGGAATGTTGGATAATTTCGTCACAAGTCTAGAAAAGAATTTCAAGCGACTAAGAAATGCTTTTCCCGACGATTTTTGAAAACAGCATGGCGAAGGCATGTGAGAAAGAGGCATGTTTTTAGGAGAAAATAAATTTGTAGAGCTGATAGCAGACACGGAAAGGAAACTACAAAACTTTCTACAGAAGATAGCTGAAGAAAGTGGAAAGAAAGGACTCCATATAAACTGAATGCATGTTCGTCAGTAAAAATATGAGCCCAAAATGCCAACTACAGGCCGGGGATACTAAAATCAAGCAGGCACAGAAATTTCATATCTGAGAAGTTTTCTAGCAGAGGACGGAAAGGGCGATATTGAGATTCGGAAACGAATTGGTATGGCCAAGGATGCATTTCAGAAGCTGATTAGAGTCCTTAGAGTAAGGAAAATTTTGCTAGAAACAAAGAATAGAGTACTGGATCGTTGTGGGATGTCTGTTCTTCAATATGGCAGTGAATATTGGACGATCTCCTCACAGATCAAAGAGAGACTTGAAGCAACCGAAATGTGGTTCTACAGAAGGATACTGGAGGATATCATTAACAACGATGGGGTTGCGGGGAGGGTAGAAACGAAAAGGAAACTAATACTTAACACCAGGAAAAGAAAGCTAAAGTTCCTGGGACGTATAATGAGTAAGGAGGGCTTGGAGAATTTGATACTCACAGATCAAATAGAGGGAAAATAGACAGGGGAAAGCAACGCGTAACATAGTTAATAGGCTTGAGCAAATGGATGGCAGAGCGAGGTTTGGGAGGGGTAGCAGGAGAAAGCGTGTTAAGAGCTACAAGGGATAGGGAGATGTGGAGAGCCATGGTTGCCTACGCCCTGAAGGTAAGCACCACAAAGAAGAAGAAGAAGAAGAAGAAGAAGAAGAAGAAGAAGAAAAAGAAGAATGAGATAGCTGAAGTGTTGAGAACATATAACAAGGAAAATAGTTTTGGCATTTTACACTCACAGGGACACATTGAAAGCAAAAGAACGCAATAAGTAACTTCTCTGAGAAAATGGAAAAAATGGAGAGCCCAAGTACTATAGAGACAAAGGTCACAAATGGGATAGGTATTACTTTAAAGGGGTGTGCGGTGTGGTGCAGTAGATATCGGCTCGAAACGAGAAAGTGGGGAGCCGATTTCGAATTCCAGTTACATTCATTACATTCACTTAAGCGCAAATACCCCTGGGAAAGGTATTAATCCGTCTATTCCTTCCAGTTATGGGTTAAATAACAGGACATATTGGGTTCTATAGCCTTGGTCACAGAAAGCAATGGCGACCAACTGCGGGATAATCTTCTTCTCAATCAGTAATGTCTCTTTCGAGACATGATCGCCGAAGCGTGTACCACGTATGACACTTAACTAAGTGATTGCTCCAAAGAACAAAAAAAAAACAGGAAGCTATGGAGAGCCGTGAAACATATAGCGTATAAACGAATATAATTCAGTCATTTTGTCATCGACGTGACATGGCATCTGTCTTCTCTATAAATACCTTCATGGCAACTACTTTGATGACCTTTTTTACCTGGTTGCCTGACTAAATAAATTTAAATGTGTTATTAAATTGGTTTCTAGGTCCCATCCTTTTACTGTTTAAATAGTTAAATATAACCGTCACTTCTACTCGAACAGCTTTTTTTCTCGCACTTTACGCCTGTGGAATTTCCTTCCGTTTCCTTACTTTCCTAATAGTTACAATCTCTACAAAATTTTATGCAGCGTTAATTGCCATCTCCTATCTTCTTGAAGTCTGTTCAGCCTTTATCCCTTCTTCAATACCCCCTATCCCCAGTTTTGTACCTCACCGTAACCCCCTGCGCACTAGTAACAGGCCCACCTTGCTTGGTGTGGAATGATTAAAAAAAAGACTATTTGTAGGCCAACGTCTTCAAGTCGAATGACAAACGTTATATATCCTCAAGAAGGTTGGGTCACTATGTCGATCCAGGATGTTTTTTCCACCTGAATCCATCCTGCATATATACAAGTCAACCATCCGTCCGTGCATGGAGTACTGCTGCCATTTATGGTCAGGTGCCCCTGCCGTTCTCCTCGGTGTTCTTGACAAGCTCCAATGGAGAGTCTTCCCTTTCTCTCCACCTATGTATCTGTCATCGCACCTGCTTTCTATTGTTCCTTTCTAACTAGTTTGTACTCCTCACTCTTTTCTAATTAATCTTTTTACATTTATGTAACCCCCTGCACATCAGTGGCGTTTCCGCCTTGCTCGGGGTGAAATGATTAAAAAAAATATATATATTCACTTCGTATTTCCTTGTCTTTCGTACATATAAAATTCCGTTTTCCATGTTCCATGCTTTGTATAAATACTTTTCTTTCAGATTTACTGATTTATTATTATTATTATTTCATTTTTCATCATATTTCGATTTCTGCTATGGTCGCACTACCAACCAAGTCTGTGGGAAGACCTAAGGCAGGTCGTGGCGTGTTGTTATGGCTCAATTTCATGTTTTTCTATCTGCTATCATCCTTAGCGTTACATAGACAAAGTTTTCCTTAGTGAGTGGGCTGTACTTAATAAGACAATTTTTTGTATATCTCTCAAGCTGGGTTTTCCAGGGATTCTTTCAATATGTTGTTTTCTTCCATTTTTATCATTCCAAGTGTACCTACTATCACTGGCACGACTCTTGTTTTCAATTTCCACATTTTATCTATTTCAATTTCCAGGTCTTTATATTTTGAAAGTTTTTCGAATTCCTTGGTTGCTATGTTACAATCCGCTGGACAAGCCATATCAATTAATAGACAAGTTTTTCTTTCTGGTTTTTAACAATAGTTGTTTTTTATTTCTCAACAGTTTCTAAAATAATGTCTAATTTTAAGATTTAATTGAGTTTTGAAATGTGAAATACTTCTATCGTATTTATAACCCCCTCCCCTCAACACCACGTGTTGCTCGATATCTCTGACTTGTGTTGGCGAAGCATTGATGAACTGGAATTGCCCAAATAAAAACAGAATTTTTGTCTTTGAGAAGCAAGAAAAATTCAAAGAAAACTCCAATCTTCTGTTTACAGGTAATGTTAATCTATATAGCTTTGCAAACACTTCTGTCCTTGTTAGCTTAGACTAGTAGGGAAAAAACATTTCGTTTCATTCATGTACATTTTTTGTTTCGATTTCATATTATGATTACTTTCTATTTCTGTAGATTAATGTTTAATTTTTATGTAAAAAAATGTATTTTTATTTATTTAATTAAATGCAAATATTTCCTAACGTTCTATTTCCAACTTTCTGTCAACTGGAAACGAAATGCTAATCTGGGGAATTGACATATTTTCCTTTACATGACGTTATTTGAACTTATATTAACTTCATATTTACATTCTTTCTTCTACCCAATTTTTTTACGGGATGTTAGCAACCCGGTAGGTTAAAAAAAATTAAATGTACAGAGGGCGGAGGAACTCTAAATTCGTCAACGGCCAGCTAACTAGAGGTGGTGTCTCAATAAATCACCGTGGAGAAGGCAACAGGATACCACTCCACTATCTATCTATCCTGCGTCTATCATGGCTTTACAATAGAAAAATATGAAACCTAACGGCGTGAAGAGGGTTGATTTCAAAGGAAGCAACTCCTCACCCGGTAAGGACCGACATGGGCTACGTGTGTCACCTGACCGTCATCCGGCGACTGTTAGCACAAACGGCGTAAAGGGGACGCTTTTTTCCCAAAATGAAGAAAATCCATGAGCAACAGGTGTCTCTGGACTATTACCCTGCGACTGTGCGCAACAAAGAAGGATTATCTTGGGGACATGGAACGCCAGGACGCTTAACAACTGTGGACAACTAGAGAACGTCTAACAGGAGATGAACAGACTAAATATCAATATTCTGGGAATATGCGAAACCAGATGGCCAAACAGTGGAGACTTCAGCAGCGACAACCATAGGATAATATACGCAGGAGAAAAAAATAACGAAAAAGGAGTCGGCTTAATACTGGACAAAGAAATGAAGAAATGCGTTATAGAATATTGCCAGTTCTCCGAAAGAGTTCTCCTGGTCAAACTGAAAGGGAGACCGTTCAACATAGCAATCGTAGTTGTCTATGCACTAACAACGCAAAGCACTGAGGAAGAAATAGAATCTTTTTACTTCGCTCTAGACAATGCCAAGGCTCAATGCAAAAGCCAAGAAATTAGAATCATCATGGGAGATTTGAATACCAAAGTAGGCAAGGAGATGGAAGATATGACAACTGGCAACTTTGGATTAAGAATCCGCAACGAACGAGGAGAAAAATGTGTTCAATGGTGCACAGCAAATGACCAGGTAATAACTAACACCTGGTTTCAAGAACACCCATGACGTCTATAGACATAGAGAAGCCCAGGAGGCGACACGAAAACCCAGATAGACTACATAACTATAAACAGGAGATTCAAAAACGCAGTAGTTCAAAGCAAAGCCTATCTAGGCGCCGACTGTGGAAGCAACCACGTCCCAGTCATCCGCCAACTAAAGGTGAAACTCTGGAGATTGAAGAAGCCTAGTGCAGCACCAAAACTGAAATACAACACGTTCATGAATGACCTCAACCTACAGAAAGAATACACTAACAGCGTGAAAATCCAATATGAAGAAAAAGTTGGAAAAAAACAATCGAAATGGGACTCACTCAAGGAAGCGATAGTGACATTAGCAAACAACATTGCCCCAAAGGAAATCAGGCGCAGAAGAAAAAATGAGTGTATGACTGAAGAGATTCTCGACATGGTGCAACGGAGGCAGAAAATATCAGGACATGGAATAGAGTACAGGAAACTACACAAGGAAATAAGGAGAAAATGCAGGCAGGCTAAAGAGAAATGGCTCAATGACAAATGTGCAAAAGTAGAGAGACTGAGCAGGCACAATAAAGCAGACATGCATAAAGAAATAAAAGAAGTGACAGAAAGAAAACCTGTTATTCAACAGGATGTATAAACTCCAAGGATGGTACAATCATACTGGAGAAATATGGGAAGAATATATAAAAAATATTTTCAACAACAAGAGAGCAACCGATAATACACAAAGATGTGGACGGACCAGAGATATTAAAATCTGAAGTGGAATCTGCAGTAGCCAAATTGAACAGAAACAAAGCAGCGGGACCAGACGGCATAGTCAAAGAGCTGCTGATAGCCCTGGAAGAATTTGGCAAAGAGAAAATTACAGAAATAATAAATGAAATTTATAATAGTGGTGTAATTCCAGATGACCTCAGCAAGTCGATCTTCATATCACTGCCTAAGAAGCCAGGAGCAAACGAGTGCGAATTCCACAGAATTATCAGTTTAATGAGCCATGTAACAAAACTGATCGTCCGAATCCTGATGAATAGAGCGAGAAGCAGAATCAGGCCAGAGATAGGACGAGAACAGTGCGCTTTCGTCAAAGACACTGGAACAAGGAACGCCATATTTATTATTAGAATGTTCTCTGAAAGGGCAATACAAATAAAGAGGGAATTGTTTTATTGATTATGCAAAGGCTTTTAACAAAATACGCCTCAAAGAATAGATGGAGATGCTTGGCAGCCTCGTCATATTTCGGAAAGACCTAAGAGTAATCAAGAATCTCTACTGGCAGCAAACTGCCTGCATACGGACACGTAACGAATTCAGCAATTATGCCAAGATTGAAAAGGGCGTAAGGCAAGGATGCGTCTTTTCACCGGATCTATTCAACTTATACAGCGGGACTATTCTGAGAACCCTAGAAGTTATGCCAGAATTCGTCATCGGAGGCCACAATTTAAACAATATAAGGTACGCAGGTGATACAGTACTGATAGCAGACACAGAAAGAAAACTACAAGACATCCTACAGAAGGTAGCTGATGAGAGTAATAAGAAAGGAGTACAAATAAACTGCAAGAAAACCGAATGCATGGTCATCAGCAAAAAGGGTAGCCCAAAATGCCAATTACAGGTGACGGACTCTAAAATCAAGCAGGTACAGAAATGTAAATACCTGGGCAGTGTTCTAACAGAAGACAGAAAGTGATACACTGAGATCCGAAGGCGAATTGGCATGGCGAAAGAAGCATTCCAAAAGTTGAGTAAAGTATTAAGAAACAGGACAATTTAACTAGAAACAAAGAGGAGAGTACTGGATTGCTATGTGATGCCTGTTCTTCAATATGGCAGTGAATGTTGGACAATATCTTCGAAGATGAAGGAAAAACTTGAAGCAGCTGAAATGTGGTTCGACAGAAGGATGCTGCGGATATCATAGACAATGGTGCACAATGACGAGCAATGACGAGGTTTTGGAAAGGATAGAGACGAAAAGGAAATTAATGCTGAGCATCAGGAAGAGACAACTAAAGTTCCTGGGACATGCAATGAGAAAAGAGGGCTTGGAGAACCTGTTACTAACAGACCAGATAGAGGGAAAAGGAGACAGAGAAAAGCAACGGATAACATATTTAAAGGACCTGATCAGGTAGATGACGGAACGAGGATTGTATGGTGCAAGAGCCACCAGGGACAGGGAGATGTGGAAAGCCATGATCGCCTACGTCCTGAAAGGACATGGCACATAAAAGAAGAAGAATATTTTATGAAGTTAGATTATGATAGCAGGGATAACAGGAGAAAAAAGAAAATTGAACTTATAAAATTAATACGTTTGATTTCTATACAGATTCGACATTTTTTCCGATGAGAGCCATTGTTAAAAAATGTAACTCTAATTAGTTTTAAAACATATTAATATGTTTTGGAAAGTTTTAATTTCATGTATATGGACTGCTTAGATAATTTCAAAGGTTGATCTATTCAGATTGATAGCTTTCCCCTTTAATCAGAAAATATTTTCCTTTTTAACTAAAAAGAGCTACTCATGCTAGAAGGTTACCGAATCAGGTGGCTGATCTGAATGTAAGAAGAAGAATTAAGAGATTATGGTTACGAAGATATGTCGGATAAATAACTATTCACACTCGACTTTTTTTTATAATCATATCGTCCCAAGCAAGGCATTTTACTGCCACTGTTTTGCAGGGGGTTAAATAGGAAAAAAGTTATGAGAAAGAGTGACATGTTATAGGTGGTGTCCGGAAGTGAGTAAGAGAAGGATAAGAATACTATCTATCTATCTATTTATCTCAGCCTGTTCATTATCTATCTATCTATCTATCTATCTATCTATCTATCTATCTATCTATCTATCTATCTGTCTGTCTGTCTATCTATCTATCTATCTATCTCAGCCTGTTCATTATCTATCTATCTATCTATCTATCTATCTATCTATCTATCTATCTATCTATATCAGCCGGTTCATTATCTATCTATCTATCTATCTATCTATCTATCTATCTATCTATCTATCTCAGCCTGTTCATTATCTCATCTATCTATCTATCTATCTATCTATCTATCTCACCTGTTCATTATCTATCTATCTATCTATCTATCTATCTATCTATCTATCTATCTATCTATCTATCTATCTCAGCCTGTTCATTATCTATCTATCTATCTATCTATCTATCTATCTATCTGTCTGTCTGTCTCTCTGTCTGTCTGTCTCGGACTTTTCATATGTAGCTCTCTTTTTATTTTTATAATCATATCGCCCCAAGCAAGGCATTTTACTGCCACTGTTTTGCAGGGGGTTACATAGAAAAAAAGTTATGAGAAAGAGTGACATGTTATAGGAGGTGTCCGGAAGTGAGTCAGAGAAGGATGAGAATACTATCTATCTATCTATCTATCTATCTATCTATCTATCTATCTATCTATCTATCTATCTATCTATCTATCTCAGCTTGTTCATTATCTATCTATCTATCTATCTATCTATCTATCTATCTATCTATCTATCCTATCTCGGACTTTTTATATCTATCTATCTTTTTTTAAAGGTGGCTGATCTGAATGTAAGAGGAAGAATTAAGAGATTATGATTACGAGGATATGTCGGATAGATAACTATTCACACTCGACTTTATTTTTATAATCAGATCACCCCAAGCAAGGCAATTTAATGTCACTGTTGTGCATAATATTACATAGGAGGAGATTTATGAGAAAGAGTCACAGGTCATAGGGGGTCTCAGGAAGTGGGTAAGAGAAGGATGAGAATACTGATGAGAGTGGAGTGGAAGGAGAAAGGAGCATGGGAGAGAGAATGAAGGTTAGTGAGGTAGGAGATGACTATAGACTTTACATTTAAATTCTCGGAGATTGTAGCTGTCGGGGAAGCAAGTAAACGGAAGGAAATTCTACAGGCGGGAAGTGCGAGAAAAGAAGCTGTTGGAGTAGAATTTGCGTCTACATTTTATTAGTTTCACAGTAAAAGGGTGGGACCTAGTTGCTAATCTTGTGGCTCGAGTAAATTCATATATAGACTTGAAGATGTTAAAATTTTTGGAAGCACATTGGCGGTAGTCTATTCCACAAAGTATCTATTCTTGGCATGTGCGTTGTGGTACAGTGGATATCGGCTCGGAACGTAGAAGCCGGAGATCCAAGTTCGAATTCCAGTTGAATCCATTGTATTCACTTACGCGCAAATACCCTTGGAAAATGTATTAATCCGTCTATTCCTTCCGCAATAGACGTCAATCAACAAAAGCACGTTTGATAACGCTGGAATAGGGCAAAATGAATTCCATAATTTTCCCCACATTCTAATAGGGGTCATTATGAAGGCCCAGATAATAGAATTATTCTCGTCTGTAGAGACTTGCAAAGAGAGAGAGAGAGAGAAGAAAAAAAGGATTAGCAGATTCTGCAGACAGTAGGATATGTCGTAGAGACCCCAGAGAAAATATCGATCAAAATAAAAGAATTTCATTTCAAAGGCGTCTTCCCAAGAATAGATCAGTCAGTTAAGTGCCATACGTGATACACGCTCGGGCGATCATGTCTCGAAAGAGACATAAATGACTGGGCAGAAGATTATCCCGCAGTAGGTTGCCATTGCTTTCTGCGGTAGACTGGTTGCCAACCAAGGCTATAGAATCCAATCTGTCCTGTTATTTAACCCATAACTGGAGAGAAGAAACAGATTAATACCTTTCATAAGGGTATTTGTGCGTAAGTGATTGCAGAGAATTCAATTCGAATTCGAACTCGGCTCTCCGATTTCTCGTTCCGAGCCGATATACATTGCACAAGAACGCACATCCGCATTGCTAAGTACATTATTCTCAAATGTCCCAAATTATAAAGGAAGGTTCAATTGCTATATTGAAAAAGATAAATACTTTTCAAAAAATAAATTTAATGAAATGCTTCATTTTTTTTTTTTTTGTAGTTTTAATCATTTCACCACAATCAAGGCGATAAAGTCACTAAGACATAAGGAAGGTTACTGGGAGTTATATCAAACGATCTCATCTTTAATTAAACCTGGTAGCCAATCCAATCATGCGGGACGATCATGTCTTGAAAGTAACTGAATATACAGAAGATTTCCCTGCAGTAGCTTGCCATTACTTTTTACAGTAGACTGGTTACCAACCAATACGATATAATTCTATCTGTCCTGCTCTTTTACTCATAGCTAGAGGGAAGAGACTGACTAATACTTTTCCCAAGGGTATTTGCGCGTAAGTGAATGCAGGGAATGCAACTGGAATTCGAACTCTACTCTCCGATTTCTCGTTCCGAGCCTAAGTCTACTGCACCACAACGCATATCCTGGCCAATCTAGTACTGCGCATAAGTTAATAAAGTTTAGTTACCATAGCGAAAAGCTCATCCGGACAATTACCATGAAATTGTATAGGGAAGCAACTTTACCGCGGTAGGAAATTGGCTGAAGCCGAGACACCAGGGCATGACTAATATTATTGCTAATTCTTCTTTGGATTTTATCAAGAATATCTAAACATATAACAGGTCACCGGATCATATGTGACAGCAATATTCTAAGCATGACGAATGATAGACTTAAAAATATGTAAGATACCTTCTGGAGAGAAGCATTGTCTAGTACAGCACAGTGAATCAACTTTTCATTGCACTTTCAAGAAAACAGAAGATGGCGTTTGAAACAGTAAACAAGAAATAAGCTTCTACTCCTGTTAAAAAGATTGGTGAGAAGTGTGAACCGGACGATAGCCGAACGTATCTATTTCTGTTGATAGAGGAGAGAAAAATAAAATAAATAATTAGTGAATAAACTTTCAATATTCAGGCGCAGGCATCAGGTGTAAAGATTTGAAGTGGGCTTTAGAAGGAATCGTAGACGCTCTCCTAAACAAGATACAATGAATAAACCTCTACTCTAGTTCCAGTATTTCAGAGCTTTACAACAATGATCAGCCGTGCCCCATGCAGAGGATTGAATCATTCACATTACCCCCATATTCTATCGGTAAGGAGAAAGTTTTGTTCGGACAGCTTCTTCCCAAGAGCAGTTGCTTTGTGAAACAGACTTCCGTGAGGATACTTTGCCCAATTACTACAAGGATTCCAGCCATATCACATAGAAACATTGGTTCTCGTACGATCACCATTTGGGAATACCATGTTCTGTAAGCTTGGATGTGCTGGTGGTGTCATGGATAACAGTTGCGAGAGCAGAGTTCCAATTCCCGTTGGGTTCGTTATATTCACTTACGCGCAAATGCCCTTAGAAAAAGCATGAATCCACCTTCTCACCCCGCGGCGATTAGTTAATTCGTTGAACTTTTATCATTAAACCATTATTATCTCAAAAGTATTCTTACAATTTAAAAATATTTTCTAGCTTTAAATATCTTGCAAAAAGGTTGATAAGCAGTAAAAAAACTAAATCAATCTCTATATATAAAAGACAAGATGTTTGTGTGTGTCTGTCTGTATGTTCTTTATACAAATCCACAATATTTATTCGATTCTCACCAGACTTCACACAAATATTTTTTAGGCTTATGGTCAGGTTATGGACTACGTATTTTTTCCGATTTTTCCCTGATATTGGAAAGTGATACCCCAATATCCGATCAGGTCTGATCAAGATTAGGATATCAGCCCTTTTATCATGGTTCTTGGTGCAGAAGTTATTCTAACTTGGTAAAATTATAGTTTTCAGTTACAAACATTAGTAGATCTTCTCAAACGACACATTTTCTCTGATATTAGAAATCGATACCCCCGATATTCTATCGAATCTGATCAAAAACACATCTTCAGCCATCAATATGGCTCATTTCTCCAATTTTACTCTCGATAGGTACGATAAGTTTTCATGGACTTACTTAGATTAGTTTATCCTTGGATGACTTATTTGACTCCAATATTAGAAATCGATGCCCCAATATTCTATCGGGTTTGATCAAAATCAGGTTTTCAGCCCTTTTATTTTGGTTTTTGATTCTGTTTTGATCTAAATAGGTATAATTGTAGTTCTTAGTCTTAACAGCCTACGTTTTTCGTGCCAACGTCCAAAGAGTCTTATCTCCGGGACCATGGATTAGTTTTAAAGCTTTCATCACACCCGAGCAACGCCGGTCTATACTGCTAGTCAATCAATAAAAATACCAAAACCACTACAATCTTAACCACTTGTTCAACCTTCATTTAGCCGACATATCGTCATAATCTTCGGTTTTATGTCCATACAACAAACTAATTCTCACACTCTCCACCTTCAATGACTTATAGTCATATTTTAGAGAAACATTTCATAAAAGAAAAATGATGACATCTGCTTATCTTCGGTTTTTCTATCCCCTACTACTACCTCCACGTAGAATTTTTACTTTTGTATGGATGCACAAATGAACAAATTCTAATCCGCTCAATAACTGCAATAAAATTAGCTTCAATATGCCGCAGTAAAAACCACTCTAAAGAAATGGACAAAAGCCTTGAAGAGTCAAAAGAAAAATCAAATTCGCGCCATTTCATCTCACGAAAAAAAAAAACAGGTCAGAAGAGATATTTTACGACCAAAAATTGACATAAAACTTCTAACCTGCTTTCGAAATTAGCATGTAAATAATTTTTTTTTTAAATTAAAGTTGGCAGTTACATAAATATTTGTTGACCTGACAGTGAGGCAATATAAACCTAAAAAAAAAAAAATGGGGGATTTAAGTTTGCTTCTCTGTCAGAAAAGGCGTCAGTTGCATTCAAAATATCCAATTTAGCATCTTCAAAGCTGCAAAGTAAAAAAGAAAAGTGTAGCGGGTGGGGTGGACTTTATTCCCGATTCAAAACAAAGTGTACAGAGTAAATAATGATTCAATCAGACTGCCTCCTACGGAACGACAACAGGGACAGTGATGCAGAGCAGACACTAGCACGCATGCGTAGAAGTGTACGCTTTCAATTGCGACTGTCTTGAAGTCATACGCACTCACCAAAATATATACAGTTAAACCTACACTGAACTTAACTGAATATATATATATGTATATATATATATATATATATATATGTGTGTGTGTGTGTGTGTGTGTGTGTGTGTGTGTGTGTGTGTGTGGATATACACTCAAGTACAAGCACGTATATCGATATATTTCTGGTGTGAATAAAACAGTGCTCGATGGTATATAACAGAGCTAAAAAGTATATATCAATAAAAACAGATATTATCTGACGCCTAAAGCACAACACGGAGTTTCATACTCTATGCAATGATCATGTGCTTATTCTAATAAGCAGCTGATTATTGCATAATGATATATCGTGACATATATATATATATATATATATATATATATATGTTTCCTTTTTGGTGGATGGAAATAAGGATTATAAAAACTTTCCATAATTTTCGACTTCCCATAACTCTTTCAGCCTCTTCACAGGCCATTTTCAAGGATGTTATTTTTCTGGTGTTGTTATGTCTTCATGTTTGACTGTAATGTTTGTTTTTTTCTGGTTTTAGTTTAATTTTTTTTTTTTTAAAGACAATTCTTTTAAAGGAATCACGTGAAGCGCGTTGCTGGGCATTGTGTGAGCGACTGTCTATTCTTTAAAAAATTATCAAAACTCCAATTCTACTGTTAAATAATGTACATTTGTAGGAGAATAATTGCCTGTTATATATTGCCTCGCTTACAGCTTTGATATTATGATTCAAATCGTATTTTCGAAAATTTTTCTTAATGGTTCTTGTAAATTATCTAATATAAACTTATTTATAAATGGAACTGTGTGTGTGTGTGTGTGTGTGTGTGTGTGTGTGTGTGTGTGTGTGTGTGTGTCCGTTACCTACAGACTCCGAAACGGCTGAACCGATTTTCTTGAAAATTTACACACTTGTACTATAAGCGTCTGCGAGTGTTCTTAGCTAGGTTTTGTGTCGAAGTACCCCCGATAAATATCAAAAATCGATAATCGAAAAAATTGGGTTATAGGAGTGGTCCGATTTTAATCAAATTTGATGCACTCATAAACAGACATAAGAAACGATATTCAGTAGTTTCAAGGTTGCAGTGCTTACAACAGTGCAGAAAATCGATAATATATATATATAAGGCAAGATGTTTGTGTGTGTGTCTGTTTATCTGCCTGAATGTCTGTATTTTTTTCAGTCCTTTTATTTTAGTTTTTGCTTCGGATTTGGTTTTAAGTAGCTATAATTGTAGTTTTTAGTCCCAACCATGATACCATTTACTCAGAGGACTTATTTAGCCCTCAAAATTCAGTTTACGACGAAAAAAACGTTTTTGGTATCGATACCAGGAAATCAAAATTTGACTTACATCCATTCATTTTTTTCTTTTCAGTCTACGGTTTCGCTTTAACTGGAAACAAATTGCATTTAGTCTTTCGTGCCAACATCCAAAGAGTCTGAGCTCCAGGACCACGTTTTAGTTTTAAAGCTTTCATAACACCCGAGCAACGCCGGGCTATACTGCTAGTGGGTTAATAATTCGTTTTTATTGCACTGTTGTTACACAGGTGGCATATAAGTTGGTAGTATGGCCAATATAGATAATTGATTTATGCCAAGTAATACCATCTGGGTGAGGGCACTAATATTCGTACATTATATTAGTCATCGCTAGTTTAGTTTTGATGAGATTATTTTGATTAGAAACAACAAGGTTTGCAGTCTTCCTTTTTTTATAATATAGTATGAATTTTACATGTTTTTGAGGAATTAGCCTGGTATTGAAATCACAACTCTTTCGGTCAAGTCACTGAATCTAACCAACGGCTATATCCTATATCCACTGGATAGACGTTGGTTAGTTCCTGTGACTTGGCCCAAAGATTTGAGTTCAATACCAGGCTACAGCAGTGGTGAACAAGTACCTTGCATGGTTAGAGGGAGATAACTCATGACTTCCAATCAAGGCTTTACGCAAGGAATGAGGATGATATACCCCAGTGATTGTAATAAAGGGGTTGGTTCGAAATTGGTAGCACCTGAAAAAGGCCGGAGCGTACAACGGCCTAAACGTCGTACAAATGGCAACAAAGATGAGGACAGTATAAATACTGTGATTCCAAAAGAAAGAGAGGTATATTTCAGCAGGCACCTCTGACAGCTGGAATAATACAGTCACACTGGTGATTTTCTCAGGTTGTATCTGTTTGTACTACTGCTCCTTGTTAATATATATCTTTAACTCTATTCAATCTTTGTGTCTTTATTTCTGGCCCCTAACCAGGCCACAACATTATATTACAATAATATTTAGCTCTATTTTGTATTGTGCACTGTAAAATTAAAAATAAACGTTAGCTAACATTAAATTTCTTGTTGTCCTTTCTTCACATTAGTGTCTGTATATATATATATATATATATATATATATATATATATATATATATATATATATATATATATATATTTTTATTTTCAAGAAGTAGTAAAAGGATTTGAACAATTATTAAGTAAATCATCGAGCTATATATTCGACCTCAACAGAATGCAGAAAGTACTGGACAGCCGTTTCGTCCTATATTTGGACTCTTCAGCAGTGCGCATCCACTACCAGGAATCGAACCCACACAGTTTTGGTTATTAAGCTGATGTTATACCAACTGTACCACGGGCCCTGGTGACGAAGAGGTAATGAATTAAGCTCGATGAAGTGCGCTGTTCCTCACGAATTCCGTGGTGGAACTAATCCAAGCTCCTTTACCCATAGGATAGTGCCTCTCCAAGCCACGACTTCTCCAACCAAGCCGTTAAATCCATAGCGTGTTTCGTGGTTGAAGCACAGAGATATAATTCAAGAAGTAATAGGAGGATTTGAACAATTATTAAGTAAATCACCGAATGCTTTCTGCATTCTGTTGAGGTCGAATACAAAGCTCGATGATTTACTTAATAATAATATATATATATATATATATATATATATATATATATATATATATATATATATATTACAAGGAAGTGAAAGAACGTGTAGATTAAAACCCACTGTTCAAGCAGTTACTTTTATAAAGAGTGCTCGATAAAGAGTAGAGCTTAATTTTTTCTGGACACCAGGCTATCCTACTTCCTTTCACGACCTAGATTTTAAAATTTCATGGTTACATAATTCTCATTTTTTATTTAACAATATTGACTCACCTAAAGCATTTTCTATAACTACCACTTCACTAATTTGTGTTATAATGAGGACATTAAAGTCATGTTTCATGCTGAACGCAATCGTCATGGCCTGGAAATTGCGTTCAAGCATGAAACAGACTGTCGCCTGTTGCTGGAGACTTCAATATTCATATCTATATTTATATTTACATAGGCTCTATCCTTGATATTGAGTAATTTAATCCATAAATATAGTTTACATTAAAATATTTTATCATATATATATATATACTACCGGCTATAATTATTAGGCCACCCTAGTGTATTTTTAAAATATGTATTTCATACTATTTTTAGTATTTATTGCCAAGTGGATAATTCTAAATGAAAATAGAATGATTCTTTTGTTAATACTACACAATAACATGTGCATCAAATGAACTGTTCTGATTTACAGTTTTTGTGCTCTCTACCCCATGCTAGTCTCTTCTTCTTATTGGCTGGCTAGCTGAAACAAAGGCTTCCTGGCCGCCTTGTGAAGTTTTGCAAAGTATTAATAACAAAGAACCATTCAATTTTCATTTAGAATTATCCACTTGACAATAAATACTAAAAATAGTATGAAATGCATAATTTTTTTTTTAAACTGGGGTGGCCTAATAATTTTGGCCGGTAGTGTACACACACACACACACACACACACACACACACACACACACACACACACACATATATATATATATATATATATATTCACATTAAAAGGCCTCTGCACTATAGCTGCCAACAAAGATACCATCAGTTCATGACATTGAGGTTAGACGGAGTTTCAGATACGAAAGGTCACTTCCTCTAATATGTATATGTATCGGTTGCCGCCTGAATTGTGCGTATGTGCCGATCACCTTTGTCCATTTTTTATTTATACAAATGTAGGTAGGTAGGAATAATTGTAAATAACCCACTGCGTCTCGCGCAGAGTCGAGAAAATATGGAAAAGGCAGACGAGAGTAAACGAAGAAAAATAAGAAGAGGAAGTAAAAAGAGAAAAAAATAAAAAACGGCATTCGAAGAAGAAAAAGAAAGCGTTACATGTCAAGAAAGAAAGAAAACAGCAAGAAAAGCAATCAGAGAAAAAGAGAGCATTACAATTCTAGAAAAAGAAAGAAAATAAATAATAGAAAAAACGCTGCGCAAAACATTTAGAAAGAAAGAAAGAAAGAAAGAAAGAAAGAAAGAAGCGATCATAGAAAAAGAAAGCATTACTATATTAAAAAGGAAAAAAGGAAGTCAAACAAAAAATGTTACTAGTCTATGAAGAAAGAAATAGGCATTTATAGAAAAAGGAAAGCATTACTGGCGTAAAAAGAAAGATAGAAAGAAAAAAAGAAAGAAAGAAAGAAAGGCAAACATAGAAAAAAGAAAACGTTACTAGTCTTCAAAGAAAATAAAAAGGACAGAAACAAAGGCAATCAGTGAAGAAATGGAAGTTACATGTCTGTAAAAAAGAATGAAAGGCAATCATGGAAAAAAGAAATTAATACTAAGCTAGAAAGAAAGAAACAAACAAACAAAGAGACAGACAAACAAACAAACAAACAAACAAACAAACAAACAAGACGCAATCATAGACAAGACGAAGCGTTTCTAGTGTATAAAGAAAGAAAGAAAGAAAGAAAGAAAGAATGAATGAATGAATGAATGGAAATTATAGAAGAAAAAGAATCATAACTTGTTAAGAAAGAAAGAAAGAAAGAAAGAAAGAAAGAAAGAAAGAAAGAAAGGCAATCATAGCAAAAAAGAAAGCGCTTCTAGTCTATAAAAAGGAAAAATAAAAAAAACAAAGGCACTCATAGAAAAAACGAAGCGCTGATATTCTAGAAAGAAAGAATGAAAAAAAGAAAGAAAACTACAGAAAAAAGTTAGTTTTATTAATCTATAAAGAAGAATAGCAACAAAATATATTCATAGAAAATGTCATGAAAAATGAAAAAAACTAGACTTAAATAATATTGAAAATGAAAGAACTTTTCTAAAAGGAAAAATTACGAAAACAGTGGGAAAAATAAACATATAAGTAAATGGAAAGAAAAGAAATACACGAAATGAATAAATAAAATCTACTGAGAATAAAGAATTTTTATTGAATAAAGGAAGAAATAAAACTGAATAAAAAAAGGAATATTTAATGTTGTAAAGGAAATAAAAATTGATATTGGTGCAAAAGAATAAGGCAATTTAGAAAGCAAAGTAATTTAGAAAGTTACGAATGAAAAATTAGCAGAAAAAAAGAAAGGGTAAATTGAATGAAAGATAAAAGAAAAGACAAACATTAAAAAAGAAGATAATTTTGAATAAAAAAAGAAAAGAAAGAAAGATTACTAGATAAACAAAATAAGATCATTTTAAATGAAAGAAAGAAAAGTTACTAAAACGGAAAGAAAGAGGACATTTTTAAATAAAAGAAACGACATAAAATCGCAAGAAACAAAAGAAGGAAAGCAATTTTGACTGAAAGGTTAAAAGAATAAAAGTTTACTAAAAAAAAAAAGATAAAAAGGTGGCAGTTTCCAATGCAATATAAAAAGAACAAAAAATAACGAAAGAAAAACACAACAATTTTGAATGAAACATAGAAAAATAAAAGATAACTAAAAAAAAAAAAAAAGAAAGAAAGAAAGAACGCAATTTGGAATGAAAGAAAGAAAAAAAAGGAAGATGATTTTGAATTTTAAAAAAAAAGAAAACGGGATGGAAAATGATGCAAAGAATAAAAAGGAACGCCGAAAAGCAAGGAACGAAATTGCATCCATTAAGCAGCCGACTTGGGTGTCTGTCGCACGCCTGTCTTTTTCGCCAACAGATGGTTTCCTTTCAAAGACATTTTTTTAATGCTCAGTTGGAAAGAGACATCTAATGGCGAAAGATAACTAGAAGGTAAAAATAGAAGATGCAAAATAACTGAAAACCGAAAAAGAGCGAAATGAAGAGAAAAAATTGATGTGGCTTCACTAACCAGAAAAATCACGCCATATTACGCTGTCTGTCGAACATTTCTACGGATTCCGCAAACTATTCTCTCGTCTCTGCAGGGTCGGTAAGCACTTCTTTGCATAAACTAGGGAAATGAAAGAATTCTTGAAAGAATGGTCTCCGCCATCATTTCGTGTTTACCTGATCTATTCTATCCCGTGTGTGTGCATGGTATTAATGACTTGATATCTGTTTGGTTAAAACAGATCGATGTTTTCTCTCCACAGATATTTATTTTGCTTAGTGACAAGGCCAAAAGTGCGGATAACCCAATGACGTTAAAATTCTTTATTTTTGACCGGATCTGAAAGGTTGGTTACTATAAGAAGTCCTTCCAGTAACTATGATGACCATTATTAACAAAAATAGCCTAATATTAGAGTTTGAGTTTCAGTTTTGTTTAACGGTATATCAACCTCTGTTGGGTTATTTGATGCCAAAAAGGTGGGGTTTTAAGTTTTTGTTTTAATGTTCAGTTATAGGGAGAAGGTTGATTTAGTCAGATTGTGATAGTTAAGAGGTGGTTCCATGCTCCTCACAACCTCCCAATCAGAGGCCTTGCTGCTGGATGCAGTTTACCAGGACCCCTAATATTGGAACTGTTTCCTTTGCTGCGGGAGCTTCATTACTGACGCGCATGAAAAGGCCTAATTCGGGTGCGTGTGTGTGTGCAGTGGATATAGACTCGGAATGACAAATCGGGGTGCCGAGTTCGAATTCCAGTTGAATTCCTTGCATTCACTTACGCACCAATATCCTTGGGAAAGGTATTAATCCGTTTCTTCCCTCAAGTTATGGGTTAAATAATAGGACTGATTGGGTTCTATAGCCTTGGCTGGCAAGCAGTCTAACGCAGAAATCAATAGCAACCTACTGCGGGATAATCTTTTGCCCAGTCAGTCATGTCTCTTTCGAGACATGATGGCCCAAAGCGTGTATCACGTATGACACTTAACTGACTGACCTCTAAGGGGTCGGTAACCTTTTGCTAACTATGTGCTGACATAGTGTTTAAAAATCATACGTATTTTTATACAAATCAAAGTCAATATATCTGTTATACAATATATTTTATATAGTGATGATCATCCACGTATACTGTCTTAATATGTATAGGAAAGAATATTAATAAAAAGTTTTGAATTTAAAAATGTACTTTTTAAAAATAAACAAATACTGTTAAAAAAAAGTACATTTTTAAATTCAAAACTTTTTATTAATATTCTTTCCTATATATATTTTATATAGTAATATATAAAATAATATGTAAACAACATTAATAGAAATAAACTGTTTTTAAAAGATTTTTTAAAGTTTTTATTATTAATGAGAGCCTTGTTCCTGCATGGTCTTAGCATGGTCTTAGCATGGTCTTAGCATGGTCTTGCTCAAAATTGGCAACATGCTTTGTTACTTTGTGTTGTAGTAGTTATTGGTTCCGACTTCGTGATATCATTTGCGGCCGTGTGCCATTTGAAATTGCTTGGCGTGCCACGTGTGTCACGCGTGCCGTAGGTTGCCGACCCCTGGTCTAAGGTATCAAAACACACACTGCTACTAGTGATTGAAATTTATAAAATCTTTCCTTAATTGTTTTATGTTTCTTTAGTTACCGAACTGTTATCATGCTTTCCAGTATTGGTGTAGGTTTCCTTCCTAACCTTTTGTGTGAAGTAGTGTGGAACATCGGTATATTGATTATAACATCTTACTTTTTGTTGAAAGTACTCAAGTATAGTTCTTTTGTTTCGAAAGATGGCCTTTGCTAAGGATGGTTAATTTGCATGAGCCATTTAATTTAATTTAAGGAAAATAATTTGAGTTCTTATGTTAATATTTTGTTTCTGTAGCAACTTGTGGTGTTAGGAAAAACTACTTTTAAAGCAGACTCTATGTTCAATTACTTTATGTCCAGTAACAAATTTTTATAACTGATCTATACACCGAGGTATGTGAAGTGTTTAATATTTAATCTTCTAGTATTCCACAGACTGCATTTTTATGATGGATTCAGTGTGTGTGCCATCACTGCCTGTATTACAATTCTCTCTGCTAATATCCTATGTTTTTTCGCCTTCTCTATTTAATTATTTTTCTCCTTTTTCTTTTTCCTCTTTTATTCATGCTGCATTTATCTTTCTTTCTTTCTTTCTTTCAAATAATATTTTCTTCTTTTCTTCGTTTCTACTCAATTAGTTTCTTTTTCTTCTTTTTTGGTTATTTCTTTCTTTTCATTCCTTCATTTTTTTAGCGTTTATTTTCCTTCCCTTCTTTTCTTTTCTTTTTTTTTAACCTTCCAGGTATCTATCTATCTATCTATCTATCTATCTATCTATCTATCTATCTCAGTCTTTTCATCATCTATCTATCTATCTATCTCAGTCTTTTCATCATCTATCTATCTATCTATCTATCTATCTATCTATCTATCTCAGCCTGTTCATTATCTATCTATCTATCTATCTATCTATCTATCTATCTATCTCAGCCTGTTCATTATCTATCTATCTATCTATCTATCTATCTATCTATCTCAGCCTGTTCATTATCTATCTATCTATCTATCTATCTATCTATCTATCTATCTAGCCTCATTGTTCATTATCTATCTATCTATCTATCTATCTATCTATCTATCTATCTCAGCCTGTTCATTATCTATCTATCTATCTATCTATCTATCTATCTCAGCCTCTTCATTATCTATTTATCTATCTATCTATCTATCTATCTCAGCCTCTTCATTATCTATCTATCTATCTATCTATCTATCTATCTATCTATCTACCTCTTCACCTATCTTATCTATCTATCTATCTATCTATCTATCTATCTATCTATCTATCTATCTATCTCAGCCTCTTCATTATCTATCTATCTATCTATCTATCTATCTATCTATCTATCTATCGCTTTCTCTCTATCTCTTTCTCTTCTGTTGTATCTCATTTCTCTCGATTTCTTTTCTTCGATCGCAACATTATATTCCCTTTTCTTTCATTTGATTTTAAATAATTTTCTTTCTTTCTTCTCATACCCTATGTCATTTCTCTCTTCTTCATTAGTTATTCATTTTCTTTCCTTTTTTTCTTTTTCTTTTTCCTATTCTATTTCCTTCAATGATTCTATACATTGTTTTTCTTTCTTTTTAATCTTTCTTTCAATTAAGATATTTTTCTTTTCTTCTTTCTGGTCAATTAGCTTCTTTATTCTCTTTTTCTTTTCCGCTGTTTCTTTATCTTCTTATATCTTCATTCGTTTTTCTTTCCTTCTTTTCCTTTCTTTTCGTTAACCTCCCACCTATCTTGCTCTTGCTCTTCCTCACTTTATCCTTCTCTTTCTCGTTCTTCGGTTTTCTCTCATTTCTCTCTCTTTCTTTTCCTCTCTCGTGACTTTACTTTCTCTCTTTCTTTTATTTTCAATAAATTTCCCTTCTTTTTTTCTTTCTTTCTTTCTTTCTTTCTTTTTTCTTTCTTTCTTTCATTTTTTGTTTTCTGCTATCTTTTGTCGTTTCTCACTTATTCTTCTCTAGTAATTAATTTTCTTTCCTCTTTGTCTTTTTTCCACTTTATGACCTTTTTCTTAGTATTCTTCGTTTTTTTTCTTTTTTATTTATTTTACCCTTCCAATGATATATTTTCGCTTTCTTCTCTTCCCCCCCCCCTTTTTCCTTTCTTCAACCACTTTGCTTTCTTTTTTACTTCTCATTTTCTCCTTCCATCTCTATTGATCTCGTTCCTCTCTTCTACGGCCATACATGTCAACCAGTCTGCTCCTCTTCTTCCATCTCCTCCTACACTTTTTCCTCTTCCTCTTACTCTTTCTAAATACACAGTCATACCAATCACTCGTAACCGCCCTAATTAGTCGTGTCCATCTGTTGACATTTAAAAGACACATACCTATTACACACACGCGCGCACGCGCGTATCCGCCTCCTTAGTAAACATGATCCACAACTGCAAACCAAGAAAAAAGAAAACGGCAGGTTCCGCCACATCAAAAGCCACCACGTGACATCACCAGCCGAATTCGCCATTTTAATCCAAGCACTCTGACGGGTTCCGCTTTTCTTCTATACTCCGTCTTCCCGCCAACAATCATCATTATCGCCAACACTGTCATCTTCAGTCGCAATTAGCAAGCTTCTCTGAGTCACACAAAGATATATTACCGAGGTAGCTAGCAATACAAGAAATCGTTACACGTGTTTAAATTATCTGCAACATTAGCTCTTTAAACGCAACGGGATGATAGACGCAAAGATGACATTTAATAGCATATATATATATATATATATATATATATATATATATATATATATATATATATATATATATATATATATATACCGAGTGCCCATAGCTCAGAGGCTGAATCGCCGACTGACGCCAATTCGGTCGGGTTTCAATCCTGGGTTAAAAGCAATCGGATGTCTAACCGTACTGATGAGCTGTGATACAGCGGAACAGATCTGTCTGTGGATGACTATATATATATATATATGCAAATGAATAAGAACGAAGAAAATAGCTGCAACGTTCAAAACGTTAATTTAAAACAGGGTTCAATATAAAAATAGAGTAATGAATATTTATTAGTAATTAGAACATGTGCTTGTAGAACAAACTACAAAAATATGGAACGCTTCACTAATTTGCGTGCAATATTTACACATATATATATATATAATGATAATAATAACAATAATGCTAATACTAATAATTGCTATATTTCAGTTCGTCTCGAAAAACCCAGCGAGAACAAACTCGGAGGGGGAAAAAGTGGGAAGTAAAAAAAGAAATAAACTAAGTACTTGAACATACGTCAAAATACTACGTAGGAAAGAAAAAAAAGCCCGAGACGAGAACCTTAACACTAAAGCGCTCAATACAATAGTAGAGCAACAAAGAAAGAATGAATAAAGAGCCGACTTACCCTGACGAGTCGTAGGTTGAAACCTAGGTAGGTCTGTTGATTCTTTATATATATATATATATATATATATATATATAAAGTTGATTCTTTATATATATATATATATATATATATATATATATATATATATTCTTTATATATATATATATATTCTTTATATATATATATATTCTTTATATATATATATATATATATATATATATATATATATAGGTACGAAGAGTTCATCTCTTTAACAGAGCAGATTCATGCCGACTTCGAAGTTTCATATGATGTCATAATGTTCTCAATCCTCAGGGCCCTGACTAGTGAAAACATCATAACGGTGTCCCCACGAAACTTCGAAGTCGGCATGAATCTGCTCTGTTAAAGAGATAAACTATTTGTACCTATCAACGCTCTATCTACATCCCGATATCGAACATTTTATGATAAAAAAAACTGCTTGCCAAAATAAATATTATCAATAATAACCATTGAAAAATAACAAACTTGACACTAAATATTATCACAATTAAACAGAATATATATATATATATATATATATATATATATATATATATATATATATATATATATATTCCAAGCAGGCCTCGTTCGTGGGCATGAGCAGTCGTACCTGAATAAACAAATTTTGTACAATGAACTTCTAAAAGACGAAACGATAATTTTTTTTTACTTTGTCATACATCTTTGTCCCAAAATTTTTTTCTGATGTATATTTTTTTATTTATATTTATATATATTTATATCCCATATATATAATGCTAAATTGTAATGGTGTTTAGTGCCAAAATTGCTGTATTTTTCAGTAGTTTAATGGTGGAAAGGTATTTTAAGCAAGTAGATAATTTTTGTCGTAAAGTCGACATGACTGAAATTACACTTCTCAATTCAGTGACAAGTTTCTCCACATGAATTCTTTCTCTCTCTTTGTTACTCTCCTTATATATATATATATATATATATATATATATATATATATATATATATATATATATATATATATATTGTTAAATATAAGAGTCAATGAATGTCTATTATGCTTAATCATGAGCCGTTCTAAACGTCGTATTTTGGCTTTAATTTCAGTTGAAAATAAAGACAAAAATTCTCCAACATTTGGATAATTCTTTATTAATTTGCTTCTAAGCTTTCGACTCACATCAGTCATCTTCAGAGAGGTTATTTAGCCGGTAATACAATAACATCCACCATCACCGACGATTTTATTATGCGCTGACATAAAACTCCGCTAGGCAACGGCAATAGTTACCAAAAATAACAAACGCAGTTCTCAAATTTGCAATGCGGTTCTATGACGTCACACCGCGTAATAGCGCGAAATGAAAACAAAACCATGTAATCAAATGCAATGTAACGTGTTATGTCCGGATTTAAAGGTGATTTTATTAAGTGTTGGTTGTTTAGATTTGATGTACATGGCCTCCAATATTCGACGTTTAGAACGGATCATGATTAAACACAATAAGCATTCATTGTCTCTTATATTTAACAGTATATGTTTAGAAAATTATTTGCTGCCTCGATACACTATATATGTATATATAAAGTAGAATCCTTGAAATTTGGTAAGATAAATCCCAATGAAGATAGACTCCAAAGAGAACTCAATGTTAAAATTTATTTCTAAATTTAACAGAGTATTATAATCCGGAAACATAAGTTAGATATTTTTACAAATTCATTGGTAATACTGTATTTCGCGGCCCCAACCGCTTTTCAAACCAAATTCATACAACAATAAAGGTCTCAAATTTGTCCAAACGAAGTCACGTGAGATAGAAAAAGGGAAAGGAAAGGATAACTATTAAAAGGAGAAAAGAGAGAGAAGGAAAAGTAGAAGAACTGAATAAGGGGAAAGTGGGTTTAACTTAAGGTATTTGATTTTAGTTTGGGACAACGTCTTTGACCTAGATATACAAAAATCTTCGTTAGTGAAAGAGTTGACCGTTTTAGATGTATGATATTGGAGTTTGGAATTTAAAGATTTGGGGTTAAATTTACGCTCGACAAATAATTGTTAGTTTTTCTATTTAATTTTTAACCTTAATGGGAATCGTCTTATATTATTCTAGTTGTAACCCTATTTCTACATATGAAAAAAATGTTTAATACGACGGAGCGAAAGAAATTATTATTAGTGGTATTGTTGATTTTTTCAGTTTATTGTAAATAATATGAGCTCTGATTAGAAATATTTAATACTTGGATGCTTGTAAAATCCGAAAAACAGAAAAACTAATTGAAAATTGTTGAGAAAGAAAAGATATATTTTTGCATTGTTATTCAGAAGTGGATTTTCGGCCAGTGGAAGTGAGAAATAGTGATAGTCAAAACAAATTGTCAAAAACTTTTGATGAGATTAAAAAGGTCTGAGCTTTGACTATGAGAATAAAAACGAATTATAAATCTCACTGTATTCAACGTTTCCAAGCTAACTGCTGGATTTGCTGACTTAATCAGTTGAATTAAGAAGAAGAGGACTAAGAGAGATTACGTCAGAGGAGAGATTGCTGTTCATTGGTTGAACCAAACTGCCACCTTAAAATGTGTAGGTGGAAGTAATCTCATTGGTCAAGGATTTGATTTGCATAAGATACCTCAGGTCTCTCCGCATCTCCCAAGAGAATTTGGGACAACTATAAAAATCGGTACCTCGAGTAGAAAAATGAGTTGTTGCAGTTCGTTAAGTTGCTGTCGAGATGTAACGACTGAGGGAAAAGAGTTCCCAACAGGGACCCATGCCGATTGGATGCCAGCCGTAGAGACAGTGACCTTCGCCTCCCATAGAACTCATGGTTGAAGATATAAAGAAACGTAGAAAAGCCTGCCGCCGATCAACTTAAAAGAGTTAAAGTCGAATAATGCGCCTCCGATAGAGTCCTAGCTGAAAATGTATAGAAACAGAAAGAGTCAAGTCAAGTTTCAGAGCTGCCAAGCGAAAGAGACCAAACGAACCCACTACCGCCGTCGCCACACACCCTCTTCCGCTCGACTTCGGCTATTTCCCTAAAGCTTCGATAAAGAGCCCTGAAAGAACTTTTTAAAAGTAATTTGAAAAACTAAAAGCTCTGATTCTTCTTAACTATTTCTTTTTTTATATATATAAATACATTTCCACAACTTATCCAGGCGTCTTCGAACTTATTCATTTATTTAATCTTTTTTTTTTTTTTTTTTTTTTTTTGGTGCCTTGTTTATTTTATCAACACAAGTGTACACGTGTGTCCGGTCTGGTTTGAGGTGGTAAAGAAAAGGCTACCGGGTTTTCAACGTGTCTTTCCTGAGATCAAAATACACAGTGTGGGCAGGAAATTCACCGTTGTAATAGACGTCTTGAGGATCAGCTGCTGTGACGAGGCCAACATCACGATTAGGGACCAGAGAGCGTTGTCATAATTGATGCCGTGTTCGACAGCATCAATCCTGACTCAGGTTTCCTGGTTGGAGTTAGACCCAAGGCCCGGACGATGGTGTTACATAGTAATCATAACGTGGTACTAAAGAAATTGAAATCTAGAGACCTAAAATTTGGACGATCATGTCTCGAAAGAGAAATGACTGACTGATTTTAGCAAAGTAGGTTGCCATTACTGTCTGCGGGAGACTGGTTGCCAACCAACGCTATTGAACCCAATCTGTTCTGCTATTTAATTCATAGATGGAGGTAGAAGAGACGGATGAATACCTTTCCCAAGGATATGTTTGCGTTAGTGAATACAACGAATTCAACTAGAATTCGAGCTCTCCTTTTCCGAGGCGATATTCACTACACCACATCTGCAAACAGTACTTCTTCTTCTTGTGCCGTGTCTCTTCGGGACGTAGGCGATCATGGACTTCTAATTGGCTCTGTCTCTTGTCGCTCTCAATAATTTTTCTCCTGGTATCTCTTCCAAGCACCGCTCCGTCAACCATTTGCCCAGACCTAACAAGTACGTCTTGCGCTGCTTTCCCCTGTCTCTCCTTCCATTTATCCAACCTGTGAGTATCAAGTTCTCCAGGCCCTCCTTCCTCATTACGTATTCCAGGAATATCATTTGTCTCTTCCTGATATTTATTATCAGTTTTCTTGTTTGCATCCTTTCCAACACCTCATCGTAACACACGTGCTCTGCCCATGAGTCAGTCAGTTAAGTGTCATACGTGATACACGCTTAATTAAGAATTAAAATATTAAAATATTTTTTTTAATTTAAAAATTTAAAAAATTAAGAATTAAAAAATAAAAGGAACACTTAAAGAATATCATAAAGGAATAAATTTTTTTTAGAGGTGAATGAATAACTAAAAACATGTCGTCCATAATAGAAACCGTACAAATAATCCTTCACCAGCGAAGATTTTTGTATACCTTGAAAAGCGGCTAGGGCCGCGAAATACAGTATTACCAATGGATTTGTAAAAATATCCAACTTTTGTTTCCTGATCATATATATATATATATATATATATATATATATATATATATATATATCCCTTCATTTACGCTTATCGAGGGCGAGACAATAGCGAGGCAGCATCGGCTCAGTTCTTTCTCTTTACTACTATTTATTAAACTTTACTACCAGTTATGAAAGCCGCGAGTTCACTCTTTAACAGCGACTAATTATTTTACTTTTTGCAATAATTATATATATATATATAGCATAATGATGATCCACGTATACTGTCTTAATATGTATAGGAAAAACTACTAACAAGTTGTAAGTTTCAAAATGTGTGTTTTTTTTACAGTATTTATTTATTTCTATTATATATATATATATATATATATATATATATATATATATATATATATATATATATGATATTTCAGACCGGCCTCGGCCTTTCATCAGAAACAAATGATTTTAAAATTTAAACTAGAAGCGTTCGCCGCGAGAGCGTTCGTCGAGAGATGTTTACATCACGTGACGTAGAAAGCGACAGAGTTTTTTAATATTTGTAAACGTAAACCTATCTCTAATAATACTTTTAAATGTTGCTTTAAAGAAAATATTTTTAAGTGTATCTAAAAAATGTTTAACTATTGAAATATTTATAAAGATTCAAAACACCTAAGTTCCTATTTAACCCTAGCCTGTATGTATTTAATTTTATAATCTAGTATTTTTCTTTCTTTCTGCGTGAGTATGTAGAACTAAAATCGGAATCTATCAGTAAACATTTGCAGTTTTCTAATGTGTGTCCTATATATGAAATTTGTTTTATATATTATATTATTTATACATTATATATGCGCGGTACTTATTTGAAAGCGCTCAATATCAGTGATAGAGCTGACATATTCATATAGATAGGTGTGAGTTTGTGACCCTGGATTTCACGCTTTTGCAATCGTCAGCGTGAAAACCAGGATCACAAACTCACACCAATCCAACTGAATATATATATATATATATATATATATATATATATATATATATATATGTTATCAGTAATTATCAGGAATTAATGGTTTTTATTTATAATGCAATATTTGTTTCTTTTTAACTCCAAGCTTAATTTTTCAGAGAATATGTGTTTGAGTATACGCCCTGTGTGTGTGCATGTGTGTGCATGTGTTGTTCCTTTTAAATAGTGTGAATTACGTCTACCGACGTGCGTATTTGAGATACTTAAAGATTATGTGTTTTCTTTAGCAATTATTTAGTTCACGTTTCGGATATTGTTGTGACCGAAATCGCATAAAAAGGAACCACAATTTCAACCATTGTTCGGACACGGAAGTACCGTGTTGGCCATATTGTTATGTGTGAATAAAAAGCAGGAGTATCACTTGTGCCGGAAGAGAAATAACCAGATTAAACTGTGTTGTCATTATTATTACGGACCTTCTTGTCAAGTTTTGAGAGATATGAAAATAAAATGCCACCATATATGGAGTTTCGAGATCTGAACAAGAGAACATGCATTCTTCATAAAAGTAATAGAATCTTGCTGAATTGCGAGCAGTCTAAAGCACACCAGGTCCAACGGGAATAAAAAGTATTCGATAGCATGGGGCTATTATGCGTAACACAAAATTAATTCCTAGTGCTTTTACTATAGAAATACGTTGACAATTAGGATGAAAATGATTGCCAGTGGTCAAGAATAACGGTTTTATTTATAGATTAAGACTATCACAAGTAAGACAAAATTACTTCGTAGTGTTTTTACTATAGAAATACGTTGAAAATTAGGATGAAAATGATTGCCAGTGGTCAAGAATAATGGTTTTATTTATAGAATAAGACTATCACAAGTAAGGCAAAATTACTTCGTAGTGTTTTTACTATAGAAATACGTTGAAAATTAGGATGAAAATGATTGCCAGTAGTCAAGAATAACGGTTTTATTTATAGATTAAGACTATCATAAGTAAGACAAAATTAATTCTTAATATTTTTACTACAGTGATATGTTGAACATTCGGATGAAAATGATTGCCAGTGGTCAGGAATAACGGTTTTATTTATAGATTAAGACTATCACAAGTAAGACAAAATTAATTCCTAGTGTTTTTACTATAGAAATACGTTGAAAATTAGGATGAAAATGATTGCCAGTGGTCAGGAATAATGGTTTTATTTATAGAATAAGACTATCACAAGTAAGGCAAAATTACTTCGTAGTGTTTTTACTATAGAAATACGTTGAAAATTAGGATGAAAATGATTGCCAGTGGTCAAGAATAATGGTTTTATTTATAGAACAAGACTATCATAAGTAAGACAAAATTAATTCCTAATATTTTTACTACAGTGATATGTTGAACATTCGGATGAAAATGATTGCCAGTGGTCAGGAATAACGGTTTTATTTATAGAATAAGACTATCATAAGTAAGACAAAATTAATTCCTAATATTTTTACTATAGAAGTATGTTGTAAATTGAGAAGAAAAATACAATCGACTATGATGATATAGTCGGAATTAATACAAGCGTTAATGACAGATAAATAACATATGTGTATGTATGTATGTATGTATGTATGTATGTATGTATGTATGTCGATTGTTGATGTGTGCAACGCCCAAAATGAACTACTTTTCTAGCGCGAGAGAGATTATTAAACATCGTAACATATTTTCTTTTTAATACTGACTTCATAATTCATTCTTTTTTCCACTCGATCTTGAATCGTCGAATAGAATCCTCAATCCTCAAATATTCTTTCACTTTCAACTGCAGCAGACCCAACTTGCTCCAGCCTTCATTGCGCAAATTATTTCATATCATATTGACGTCTTATATCTATTCTCGATTCACAGGCGGTATTAAACAGTTCGGAAGAGTTGAAACGAGAATCGCGTTTGAAGTCTCGTTTACAAGACTCGAATATGTTCGCTGTTAACATCTTCTGACGCCACTGTGGCACGCATTAGCAGATTTCTTTCTTGTAATTATTTTCAGCGAAGTCTTTTGATAAATATGTGGGTTGAAAAACTGGCCCGACTTTGAGTGCTCCGGTTAGAGATTCTTGAACTTAAAACAAATAATTATAAATGGTCGCCGTTCAAATGTTAATCATTTTCGCGGGTTACTGACAGACGAATTTGCAGGCTCACATCGTAGTGAACATTTTGGACAGGTTTTTTTTTTGTCCGAATTAAGTATTAAAAATGTGTATGTGTGTGCACGGGCATGTGTACGCGTTTGTTTATGCCTGTGTTTATGCGTTTGTATCTATGTATGTATGTATGTGTGTGTGTGTTTGTGTGTGTGTCTGTATGCGTTTGTGTGTCTGTATGTGGTTCTATACATGTATATATGCATGTATGTATATGTATGTATGTGTTTGCGTGCTTGTATGTGGTTATTGGTGTGCCTGTTTGTTTGTGCATGTGTGTGTGTCTGTGTGTGAGTCTCTCTCGCTCTCTGTGCATGCTAGCGTGTGTATTTGTTATGTGTCTGCGTCTGAGTGTGTGTGTTTGCGTGTGTATGTTTGCGTGCATGTCTCTGTATGTGTTTGTGTATCTGTATGTGGTTGTTTGTTTGCCTGTTTGTGCGTGATGTGTGTCTGTGTGGGTCTCTCTCTCTCTCTCTCTCTCTCTCTCTCTCTCTCTCTGCATGTGAGTGTGTGTTTTTCTTTATGAGTCTCTGTGTGTGTGTGTGTGTGCGCGCGCGTGCCCGCGTGCGCCCTCAATAGAGGCTACTTGTCATTACGGGTTTTTTTTTAAATTTTCACGTCACCACCACCTCCGGGGCAAACGAGAAGGTGTCTTGAGAGAAATTAATAAATCCGTGATGATGGAAAAGGTAGAGTTCAAAATGCAGTCCGGTTTGTTTTCTAACCTCGTTTTGTCGACTAATTCGAAAACGCGAGTGCCAAGCAATATCGGCCTTTCTTTTGAACAACAACTATGGTGGAGAAAAGTAAAACGCACTGCAAGAGCAACAGATGATTTCTCATTAAAACCAAATCCTGTCCAAGTCCTTCGACCTGGAAACGACACTTCAACATCACCTGACTGCGGCGACAAAACACAAACAGTATCCGCTCAATTATCGAATCAAAGGTTGTGATGTCGCCATCAACTAAGCCAAAGACTACCCAACCGCAGATACATGCCCTTTCCTAGGTGACGGATATTACATGAAGAGAGAGTTCCTTGAAAAAAAAAATAAAAATAAAAAACGGCATTTAACACCCGATCACAATAAACGAGTGCTCCCTTAAGAGGTCCTGTTACTTGAACACTTTTTCTTCTTTATGTGCCGTATCCTTTCAGGACGTAGGCGTTCATGGATTTCCACTTGCCCCTGTCTCTTGTCGCTCTTAATATTTTTCCTCTTGGTATCTCTCCCAGACCCCGATCTGCCATTCACCTGCTCAAGCCCATTAAGTAGGTCTCGTGCTGTTTTCCCCCGTCTCTCTCCCTCTATCCGTTCTGTGAGCATAAGGTTCTTCCATCCCTCCTTCCTCATTAAGTGTCCAAAAAACCTCAGTTGTCTTTTTCTGATGCCAAGTATATTTCGCTTGCATTCTCTCCAAAACCTTGCCGTTGCTCATATGTTCAACCCATGGTATTCTCAGCATCCTTCTGTAGAACTACATATCAATTCCTTCAAAAACTCAAACCAAACCTCAGGTAGAATTCGTATATATGAACCATGCGAGAAAAATGTTTCCTTCATTGCTCTAGTAACTACTCTAGCTGACCTCTACCTTTCAGTCAGTTAAGTGCCATACCTGATAAACGCTTGGGTGATCATGTCTTGAAAGAGACATGACTAACTAGGCAGAATATTCTCCCGCAGCAGGTTGCCATTTCCTTCTTCGCTAAACTGGTTGCAAATCAAAGCTATAGAACTCAGTTTGTCTTGCTGTTCAACCGAGTGCTGGAGGGGGGGGGGACATTGACTAATACCTTTCCCAACGGTATTTGTGCGTAAGTAAGTGCAATGAATACAACTGGAATTCAAACTCGGCTCTCCGATATCTTATTCTGAGCCGATACGCATTAGAACATAACGCACATCACCTCTGACTTTACCAGTGCCAGTTAGTCAGTTAAATGCCATACGTGATACACGCTTGGGTGATCATGTCTCGAAAGAGACATGACTGGTTGAAAAAAAAGATTATCCCGCAGTAGGTTGCCATTGCTTTCTGCGGTAGACTAGTTGCCAGACAAGGCTAGAGAACCCAATCTATCCTATTATTTAACCAATGAATAGAGGGAAGAGACGGATTAATACCTTTCCTAAGGGTATATTTCGTCGGTGAGAAAGTGACTGAAGGTGAACAACCAAGTCAGGATCAACTACGTTCTTGTGCAAATTAAATAAAACAAAACGAATAATATCCTCCTAGGATCTTTCACACTTTTCCGGATCACGTGTACGTCGTCTCTTGGCGTTGTTTTTCTCTTCCGGCCGCATTTTCCTTTGCGTTTTGATGACAAGACTGACAGTTGAAAGACTGACAACAGTCATTGTCGCGATCTCTCTTTAATGCTTGCTAGTGTGTTCCTGCAGTGTTACAATTTTCGTACACTTTCTTGGAGTAACGTCCATCGCAGACAATGGCTCTACGACAACTAATCGACAGTCCCGATATAATAGTGTCTAATGCAATCACGGATGACGCAATATTTTTTAAGGCCAAACAAATTTCATCATACACACCGAAAATAGATTCAAATTTCTGCACACTTCTGCAAATGACCTAATCTGAGGAAAAAATAGAAATCAATTACACTCTGTCACTCCAGTGGGTCTAAAGCTGTTCGTATAGTAAAAGAAAGGAAACTAAAGCAGTTTGAATTAATTTGCAGAAGGGTGTACCTTGCAGATCCTCCTTTCGATTTTTGTCGAGAATCTCAACATCAATAGCATGAGTAACCGACCAGATACGGTAACAGTATTCAATGCACGGACGAGTGGTTTGTAACTAATGTCTGCTCAGCAAAGTTGTGATATAAATAGGCTGACCTTGTGGATGTTAAAGAACATCGTTGCCAAGCAGTATCGACTTCCCTCATTGAGCATACATCGGTGACGAGGGGAATGTCAACTGCCTGGGCCTGTGTCTTACGTGGGTGGCAAGCAATAACGGAAAGCCTCATCATCCGGTTAGAAGACTGCACTCGGTCGGTAAAAACATTGCTTTACTACCATCGGGATGAATCGAGAACTCCCTATGTGGAGAATACATCTTTTCTTGTGATTGATGGACGCCAGAATGCTCCATAAAAAAACTTCATCGTTACCTTTGATAAATTGGTCCTGAAGAATCTACAATATTATTGATCCTGATCTGGCATCTCGGTTGCAGTTACTCTCCCACTGCCGTTTTTTTTTATAAGTACTTCCATGGCAATTGTTCTGGTAAACTGTTCTTTATGTTACGAAGACTCATGGAAGGTGCGTACTAACCCCGAATCACACGACCGAAGAGTGGGACAAGCCTAATTGAGGACCTTGGAGCAGTGCTTTGTGACGCTCGCTATCTTATTCACATTTGCTTTTTTTTTCTACCTACATTTCTATAAATTACAAATTATACTAAGCGTAACTGACTATAAAAGGATGACAATTTTTTGCGGATTTTGACGTCGTTTTGGTGAAGTTTTTCTGTCCAAATCTGTGAATTTATTTTGATGTAACCCTATTTCCGCGCCGGTATATTTTTGTTTTTGGTTTAATACAACGGAGTGAGAGAAATTGATATTAGTGATATTTTTAGTTGTGTTTTATTGTAATCCGCGATGTGAGCTTACGTAAAAAAAAAAGATATTTTTAATACTATTGTAAAATCCGGGGAATAGAGAAAAATATAGTTTCTTCTTTTTTTCGTATCCGTTTTGAGCCAAGAGGAAGTTTGAAAAATGGCCATAACAAAACGTCAGGATTTCTTTGATGAGGTCAGGTAGGATTAAATCCTCAAAAATTATTCCTGGAGACAGTTTCTGAAGTCGAAAAACAGATGATGTAATTGAAAGAAAAAAGACAGAATGACATTACGTCATGTGAGCTGTTGATATTTCATTCGTTGAGCCATGGCTCCCTGTAAATCATGTGTGTGGAAAATAATCTCATTGGTCAAAAGCTTTGAGTCGGATAGTTCCTTCAAGAGGATTGACTATAAAAATGGAGACACAGCGAGAAAAACAGTTGCTGAGAGAGGTTTTCGAGTGACAAAGATCAAAGGAGCCCCACACCGCCGCCGCTCGTCGCACCGTTACTTGACTGTCTCTTCGAAATTTGATAGAGGCCGAAAATACATGTTTTTATCTAAAGAATTGACAGCTTGATTATTTTTAAAAATTGAAGGCTCTGATTACTTTTAATGAAACTTAGAAAGGACTTATTTTTATTTGAAGATTGAAAACCGTGATAATTTTAAACGACTCCTCTCTCCGTTGTAAACTTGAATTTTAACAATTATATTTTCTGCTTTTGTAATTAATTATCTTTTTATTATTATTATTATAAAGACTTTCTTTCGTAACTCATCCGGGCGTCTTCGAACTCATTCATTTATTTAATTGTTTTTGATGCCGTAATTATTTTATTTTAACCCAAGTGTACACAAGTGTACGGTCTAGACAAGGTAGAAATACGGCTACCTGATTTACACAACGTGATTTTCTGAGATCAAAGAACAACGTGAGCAGTGAGTTCGTTGTTGTAATAGACGTCTTCAGGGCCAGCTACTGTGACGAGATCATCACGACTAGCGGCCCGAAAGCGTCGTCATAACATGTGCTGTTTCGACATCATCATCGCAACAAGCTCTGGACCGAGGGCAACGAACCAAACAGATGGCCGGGACGTGTTACACATTTGGTGCCGTGACCAGGATACACCCTGCTAATTTTCAACAAAAAAACTATATCAACCTCATAATGTTAAATGTGTTAAAATTATTCAACTTTTTAATTAGAAAAATCTCGACTTTATACATAAAATTTTCACAAAAACATTATTGATTTATTTAAGATAGAATGTGAATAAGTGCCATACGTAATACACGCTTTGGTGATCATATCTCGAATGAGACATGACTGACTGGGCATAATATTTTCACGCAGTACGTTGCCATTACTTTCTGAGGTAAAGTGGTTGCCAAACTGTTGTGGATTCTTGTTTAGAAACCACACAAAATAATAATAACAAAACCAAATATGGAAAGATAAAATGTAACTATATTGAACAAAATATATACAACCTGGAACACGGGTTGGTAGATTCAGGAATACTAGGAATACTGTTAGTAGGAATGAATATATGCAATCTTGTAGATAAGAAGTCCGGGTAATAAGTCTATATTCTTACTGACCAACTAAGCGACGGTACAAGTGATCCCCAACACAAACAAAGGCTATAGAAGCCAATATGTTCTGCTATTTCAACCATAGCTGGAGAGAGAAGCGGATACATACTTTTCCCAGGGGTATTTGCGCGTATATGAATGCAACGAAATCAGCTGGAATCCGAATTCGGTTCTTCGATTTCTCGTTGCGAGCCGATATTCACCGCACCACGACGCATATCCTGATCTCTTATAACATGTCTGTAATTTGTAGTGAGATACACTTTATTTATTTTTAATTTTACGACTTGAATTGTTCACCTATATTGTATATGATCCATTATTGTACATAATTAAAACTTTTTTTTATTGAATGAAGATAACAGAATCAAGAAATATAATGTCACTTGGAGCCTGCATAGTCTTGCTGAATTCTGTAGTCAGGATATAAAGCACGCTTCCAGCTTGCTCTCACTAACTCTCTATTTCCGCCTTTTCCAACAGTTCTCGGCATCATTTATTTTATGTAGAAGTGTTCAAGTCATCTTCTGGAAAAGTGTGTACGTCTCTAAAATACCCCAATTTTTAGATATCCACTTTGTTTAGTCGATACTTTTTCCAACATTGGTTTACTTCCAACGTTTCAGTCGGATCACGCTTTTCCTTACGCTGGCTTTGTATTGAAATATTCGTTTCAGGAATCAAATGAAATATTCGTTTCAGGATACTTCAATGGTATCGTAAAGAATGTCCATCGGTGAATTACATTGTACTGGTTTCTTATTCTGTGCACATCCAGACCTCAATTGATTTGTAACACCCCAACGGACGGTCCGAACAATTTCTCCGGTGGCCGTTCTCCACCCTGTGATGTTTGCCGGGAGTTTGTTGAAAATGTCGGAGCCTCAAGCTGGGGGTACAAGATTAAACTATAAGGAACGAACTTCCACAACTTGGATGAGTTGAAACGATGCTTTATTTCGTTTAAAGTTAGTCTTTTCGGTTGGGGCAGGCGAATGTGACACACAGCTCTAACTCTAATTAATGGAGATCAACAAATCCGAACCGACCGAAACAAGACAAACGGAGGTTCACTTCACTCAACTGACTGACTAACTGACTCTCTCACTCTACTCTACTCTACTCATCTGACTCGGAAAAACTTCGACAATGTACATCATATTAACAGTGCGTTAAATTATTTTTCCTTCCTGCCAATCTTCCTTTCCAACCTTAAAGTTTATAAAGAAGACTTTATCTTCGATCTTGAATGATCTGGTAATTTCAAATTTTCTTTTTATTCCCAGGCAACAGTCTGGCAAAAGTAGATCATACTTTCTTAGAATACACGAGCTTGGCAGGTGACGATTTCGCAATGACAGTTGCATTTGACGTCATTCGATATACACTCAAATATTTTAGAAGTGCCGTTTTTTCAGCTTCCAAGCCTTTACCTATTCTTAATGCACTTTTAAAGTGTCAACAAACAGCTCAGCTTGACTATTCGATCTCGGATGATAAACCGGTTTTGTCAAATGTCCAACCGCATCGTTTTTTAAGAAATTCTTAAATTCACTAGAAATAAATTGAGTTTCATTGTCGGATACCCCGCTGCCAAGTACTCCAAACCTTGCAAAAAGTTTCGAATTTAATCGTTATTGCAATAGTATATCGTTTACACTTTAATATCTCCGGTCATTTTGTGAAACCGTAGACCTCAAATACTATGAACCATTTAATGGTTCAGCAAAGTCGTGTCTGATAATTTATAGTAAGTGACTTAATCGGTGAAGTTCTACGTTGGTAACATTGATTTTCACGTCGTGAAAAAGGTTTTCAGAAAAAAACATTATTTAGGGGAAAAAATCTGATATATGACTTATTTAAATTTAATTAAATTATTCTATTAATTATAAAACTAGATTTAAATTAAAAACAAAATTAATAAAATTTATTTTTAAAAATTTTTTAATTTTTTAATTTTTTAAAAATTTTTTTATAAAAAATATTTATGATAAAAAAATATGTATTATAAAAAACATTTTTAGGTGCTGTGAAAAAGAGATATATACATACTTGCAGAAAAAATTGGGGGTTAAGTTAGTCTAAGTATCCTTACTTCATAAAAGGTAGATATTAATAGGAGAAATGAAGAGGAAGGTAGAGGGGTTCAAATTTACTATTTTAAAAATTTTAATTCTATTTTTTTAAAATGTTTTTCTGAAAATCTTTTTTCTAACACTTTAACCTATTTATAAACGCTAGTTTTGTTAACACATATCTAGCGTCTCTATAAAAAAGGAAAGTTTTCTTTTTTTCTTTTTTTTCTTTTTCCTCCCTCTCTTTCTATTTTGTCTAGCTCACTTCTCAGTCAAACACCACTTACTATTTCTTCAGTTACTCCCCTTCCCCTTTGTAAAGCTAGACAAAGCCAAATTTTTAAACTTTTCACTTACAACTCAATCTAAAAGTAATGTTGTCCAAAATCTAAAAATAGACATTGATTGCTATCTAGTTTTTGTGACGTAAATTTTTATACTTCCACCGGTAAATTCTTAATTTTTAAAAAAAATTTTTATTTCATTTTGAAATTGGATAGTTGCCGATTAGATGTAAAATCTCTCTTAGGGATTTCATGTTGAAATGATCATTCAACGGACGGTTTTGAACTTCGAAATTTATTTTATTTTATTTTATATATATAATCATTTTTTAATTCTCTCTCTCTCTCTCTCTCTCTCTCTCTCTATATATATATATATATATATATATATATATATATAGTGATGATCATCCACGTATACTGTCTTAAAATGTATAGGAAAGAATATTAATAAAAAGTTTTGAATTTAAAAATGTACTTTTTTTGAACAGTATTTGTTTATTTTTATTATATTTTATATTTCAGACCGCCCTCGGTCCTTCATCAGAAACAACTGATTTTTAAATTTGAATTAGAAACGTATTTCACGATAGCGTTCGAATATTTTTTTGTTTACATCACGTGGTGTGTTTGTTCACACCATGCGGCACGACCGTAGAGAAAAATATTTAAATAATACAAACCGTAGAGAAAAATATTTAAATAATACAAACCTATCAGGGAATTTAAAATGTGGGAAACCTCGCTGTTTAATTTGTAAACATTTAATAACAGACAAAACATTCTCTGTACCCAACACCAAAATAAAATTACACCCACCAAACCTTACTTGTGACAGCAAAAACATCATCTACTTTCTCTTCTGCTCAATTTGCCCCAACAGTGGATATATCGGCGAATCCGGCAATAGCTTTAGATTTCGCTTCAATAATCACAAACTAAATATACGACAAAAAAATGTATACTCCCCAATTGCAGCCCATTTTAATCAACCTGATCATACTTTAGAAAATTGCAAATGTTTACTAATAGACTCCAATTTTAGTTCTACATACACACGCAGAAAGAAAGAAACATACTGGATTTTAAAATTAAATACACACAAGCTAGGGTTAAATAGGGACTTAGGTGTGTTGAATCTTTACAAATATTTCAATAGCTAAAAAATTTTTTCAGATATTCCAAGAAATTTTTATCTAAAACAAACAGACTTTCTCTACGGTCGTGCCGCATGGTGTGAACAAACACACCACGTGATGTAAACAAAAAAATATTCGAACGCTATCGTGAAATACGTTTCTAATTCAAATTTAAAAATCAGTTGTTTCTGATGAAGGACCGAGGGCGGTCTGAAATATAAAATATAATAAAAATAAACAAATACTGTTCAAAAAAAGTACATTTTTAAATTCAAAACTTTTTATTAATATTCTTTCATATATATATATATATATATATATATATATATATATATATATAATTATTAAATTATATATGCATATTTATATATATATATATATGTATATAGGAAAAACTACTAAAAAGTTGTAAGTTTAAAAATGTATTTTTTTGACAGTATTTGTTTATTTCTATTATTATATTTGATATTTCAGACCATCCTCGGTCCTTCATCAGAAACAAATGATTTTAAAATTTAAATTAGAAACGTATTTCACGAGAGCGTCCGTGGAGAGAGTTTGTTTACATCACGGGACGCAGAAAGCGACAGATTTTCTTTTTAATATTTATAAACGTAAACCTATCTTTAATAATACTTATAAATTTTGTTTTTGAGAAAATTTTTTTGATTGTATCTAAAAAATGTTTAGCTATTGAAATATTTGTAAAGATTCAAAACACCTAAGTCCCTATTTAACTCTAGCTTGTGTGTATTTAATTTTAAAATCCAGTATTTTTCTTTCTTTCTGTGTGTGTGTGTGTGTGTGTGTGTGTGTGTGTGTGTGTGTGTGTGTGTGTGTGTGTGTGTTGAACTAAAATCGGAGTCTATTAGTAAACATTTGCAATTTTCTAAAGTGTGACTCTGTTGATTGAAATGAACTGCTATTGAGGAATATTGGTTGTTCTGTCGTATGCTAAGTTTGTGATTATTGAAACGAAATCTAAAGCTATTACCAGATTCTCCAATATATCCACTATTTGGACATATCGAACAGAAAAGAAAATATATAATGTTTTTGGCTGTCACAGGTGAGGCGTGGTGGGTGCAATTTGATTTTGGTGTTGGGTACAGAGAATATTGTGTCGTTTACTAAATGTTTACAAATTAAACACCGGGGTTTCTGAGATTTGAAATTCCCTGATAGGTTTGTATTTTTTAGATATTTAGTAGAAGTGAGGATAGTTGATAGGTTGGGTGTTTGTTTAATTGCATTTATGGGTGGTTTATCGAAAATATCTTTGATTTTTTTGTTTGATTGGAGGTTCTTGTAATCATTTTTTAAATTTTTGATAAGTGTGTGGGAATATTGATTGTGGTTAAAAACCATGGGAATTCGGTTGTTGTTTTTCCTTTTCTTGTATGTGAGAAGTGTGTTACGATTTATGTGGATGGTTTTATTTAGTGCTTCTTTTATTATTTTTATTGGGTATTTACATTTTAGAAATTACTTTGTTAGGTTGTTAGTGTTGTTTAGAAAATCTGGATGGTCTGAGCATATGCGTTTGATTCTTAGAAATGATCTGTATACGATAGATTTTTTTTTAATTTAAGGGGATGACAACTGTTAAAGTGTAGGAATTTATGTTGGTTTGTGGGTTTGTTGTATAGACTGGGGGAAAGTGTATATTTGTTTAATTTTATCATGACGTCTAAGAAAGGGACGGGTGTGTATGAGTACTCCATGGTAAATTTAATTGTATCGTGGTAGTTGTTGCAGAAAGTAAAAAAGTTTTTTAATTTTTCTAATCCATGAGTCCATAATAAGAAAATGTCATCAATGTATCTAAAATAATGTAATGGTTTATATTGTGAATTGTCTAGTATCTCTCTTTCTAGAATGTGCATAAAGATATTGGCATAACTAGGTGCCATTTTTGTGCCCATTGCTGTGCCACTAATCTGTAAATAGTGTTTGTTGTTAAATTTAAAATTATTATGCGTTAAAATGAAATTTATTAATTGGCATATATCTGTGATTTGGTTGTTAGGTAGTTTACTTTTACTAAGGAACTCATGGCAAGGTGATACTCCTTCAACATATGGAATGTTCGTGTACAGAGACGTAACATCCATCGTTACTAGGATATTAACATCGTGGACTAAGTTAATGTTTTGTAATTTGTTGAGAAAGTCAGTAGTGTCTCTAATATAACTAGGTATGTTAGGCAATAAAGGTTTTAGGATATTGTCTATGTACCCAGATATAAGTTCAAAATAACAGGTTCTATGTACTCTTACCCCTAGATCCGACTAGCACTTACAAAACAGAATTATCACTTCTCATTCAGAACCTGAATTAAATTTAATGTTAAATTTAATGGTAAAAGCCATGTTCCAGGTGTCTCTCTAAAGCTGACAACCCAAGCAAAGAAGAGCACTTCAAAATATAGAGACAACGAAGGTGATCATGTAGAAAGGTGTGACCATGTAGAAAGTTTTAAAGATGAAAACATGCTCCATCGACAGTGTTATTGTATTCACTGTATTTGTTTTAGTTAATACAGAAATAAATAGTAGATATTACTTTTAGGAGCTAAATGTATAGACAATAGTAGTGACTATGCGGTGAAATAATATTTTGATACTAAAACCTTGCTCCACTCAACAGTTTTATTGTGATCCCCACAATAGACACAGAGAGCACAATAAAACTGTTAAATATAGCTGTTTTTATCCTGAAAGCCCTACATAGTCACTATTATTGGCTAGATGGTCATCAGCAAAAAGAAAACTGTTAAATATAGCTGTTTTTATCCTGAAAGCCCTACATAGTCACTATTATTGGCTAGATGGTCATCAGCAAAAAGAAAACACTAAAATGCCAACGACAGGTCAGAGAAACTAAAAACAAGTAAAAAAATTTAAATACATGGGAAGTGTTCTGACAGAGGATGGAAAGTGCGATGTTAAGATCCAAAGGCGCATTGATATGGCCAAGGACGCATTTCAAAAGCTAACCAGAGTACTGAAAGACAGGAAACAAAGAAGAGTGCTTGACAACTATGTGATATCTGTTCTTCTATATGGTAGTGAATGTTGGACGATCTACTCAAGGATGAAGGAGAGGCTTCAGGCAGCAGAAATGTGGTTTTACAGAAGGATGCTGAGGACTTTATTTTAATGCCTCATAAAAGTAGATAGTAGATAGTCTAAACTATCGCCCGGTTCACACTCCACCTACGTCTATTGAACAGGTGAAGAGGCTCATCCCTTGTTTCCTGTTTAGGATGTGGTTTCTGGCTTTCTCTTTTCCATTCTTTTCACTCTTACGTAGCCCCCTGCGCATCAGTGGTGTTACCGCCTTGCTCGGGGTGATATGATTAAAAAAAATAAAATAAAATAAAATAAAATAAAAATAAATAAAAGATAAAATAGTTATTGCCCGAATATTTTTGCAAAGTACTATATATATATATATATTGGAAACAAGGACGGGAGTACTGGATTGCTATGTGATATCTGTTCTTCTGTATGCCAGTGAATGTTGGACGATCTACTCAAGGATGAAGAAGAGGCTTGAGGCAGCATATGGTTTTACAGAAGGATGCTGAGGACACCATGAACTGAGCACGTGACTAACGATAAGGTGTTGGAGAGAATGGAAACGGGAAGAAAAATCATACTTAATATAAGGAAGAGATAGATGAGGTTTATGAGACATGTAATGAAGAAAGAGGGCCTGGAGAATTTAATACTCACAAGACGGATAGAAGGAAAGAGAGAGGGGGAAAGCCCTGCGAGACCTACTTGATAGATCTGAGCAAATGGATGGCAGAGTGGTGTTTGGGAGGAATACCAAGAGGAAAAACGTTGAGAGCGACAAGAAAGAGAGCCAAGTGGAAGTACATGATCGACTACGTCCTGAAGACACACGGCACATGAAGAAGAAGAATTTTGAAATGCTCATCATTTCGTAGGTTAAAAGCAGCACAGAGCCACCTGGAACATAGTTTGTGGCACACATTTTTGTTGGCACTGCTGAAATGCATTATCCACTTTCTGTGTTCACATCCTTTGTTTGAACCCTGTAAACGTTCAGCAAGCGCCAGTAGCTGCTCAATCTTTCGCTATAGTCGAATTCAGTGAAACAAGCCCGCTTCTTAGGTATTTTCATGTCAATGACTCTTTACCAGGCAGCTATCTGTGACAAGGGAAAAGCATGGCTTCAGCCTCTACTGCTAACAAATGACGTGGAAGATAAACATGATAACATTGGAAGCATTACTTTCAGTGCGACCTTCACACTTATCACAGGCTTTATACTATATCTACCTATCTTTTTCATTCTATACTTATCTCTCGTTTGCTGTACTTGTATATTATTTTTGTTGATCTCTCTCTCTCTCTCTCTCTCTCTCTCTGTCTCTCTCTCTCTCTCTCTCTCTCTCTCTCTCATATATATATATATATATATATATATATATATATATATATATATGTAATAGTTGTTACAATGGTTTATAAATTCATAGTATCACTAGACAAAGACTTTCGCGTTTCGAAGCTACTTTTTTTATTATTTTAGGTGCTTCTCATCGGGTGACAAAGTTGGAATGAAAATTATCTGGTGAAAAAAGGTTTATTTGTGGTGAATATGCTTTTTAAGTGAAAGTGGGGTTGGGAGCTTATTTTGATTTTGTTGGCCGTATTGTAGTCTTAGACTTATAAACCGTACTGTAGTCTTAGTATTATAAACCATTGGAACAACTATTACAATATAACGCTCTACGTTTGTATCGAGCACTCTTTATAAAAGGAAATGCATGAACAGCAAGTTAAAAAACCTACGAGTTCCACAACTTTGTTACAACATATATATATATATAGCACTGTGCAAAAGTATTACGACAAGAACTATTTTATCTTTAATGAGGCATATTGACAGAAAATAGACAATTTAATTAAAGTAATATTATTTGATTTACTCAACAAATGCTTTAACAAGAAAAAATACTTGTTACAAAATAAATTTAATATTTAGTATAATAGCCTTTTGATTTGATCACAGCCTTCATTCTGTCATTGCCTTCATTGACATCACAAGCTTCTTCAATGTATCTAATGGTATCTCCTGCCAAGCAGCTAATATTTGTTCCCATAGTGTGTCTTGCGAAGTAACATTAGATTTAACAATTCGAGAGGGGAGAATAAGAAAAAAGTCAGTCATATCCAAGGATAATAGAATAATGAGTAGTTTCAAAATAACTTGTTTAATAGAAAATAGGACTACCGGTAGTGTGCAAAAGTGTTAGGACAGGGGTGATTTAAAACTTTATTAAAATAGTTATTGTCCTAATACTTTTTCACAGTATTGAGCGTGGTTGTAGTAAAACCAATATATATAATAAACCCACTACATATATTGGTTTTACTACAACCACGCCCTCCTGTAGACTTACCTGTCACCTTTTTGATCAGAGTAAGAACGCTTGCATAACGGTGATTTTTTTGAATGCTCACGTGACGAGTAATTTTTGAAAGCGCAATTTTTAAAATTACCAGAAATTATAACGTCTTAATAGGTATTTTTAGTCTGGTTACACTTAGTCATAATTTCTGTTCTTTCATTCATTAGTTCAGTTTTGTTTGGGAATAGCATAATCGCTAACTTTTCTTCCTGGCACAGTCTTTTGCCACCGTTGTAAGACTAGGCTATTTTCACTATACTCCACGTTATATCAAGGGTCCTTTTCATATTTTAATTTAAATTTACATTCGTGGCTAGCCAATTTTGTAGAGCTTTTTAAAGTTTTCTATTTTGAATGTAGACTTGTGATTGAACCATCTGGTCTAAAAGTTTATCCCAAATATATTTTATTTTGACCATTTAAGTCATATTCTTTTACTTTGTAAAGGACTTCTTTTGTATTATAAAGTCCTTGAAGTGGACATTTATTTTTCTCCGTGCACTTGTATTCTTTGTTAACGATCTTGTTTTGTACAATGCTATCTAAATTTCTGGCGTTTTGTTTTTTTATGAAACTTTCATAATTACTAGTACAACTGTAACTTAGCTTGATTGTATTTCTATTGAAAATTTGTTTAGTTCTGAGCTTTTTTGGAAAGTGTTTCTCTATCAATTTAAAAAATATTTGAACTCTATTCCTTAAGGACACATGGCTCAGTGGATATGCACGTTGGTTAGTTCCTGTGACTTAACCCAAAGAGTTGTGAGTTCACTACCAGGCTACAACTGCGGTGAACAAGTAAGTTACAGGGTTAGAGGGAAATAACTCATGAGTGTCAGAAGAGGTACTAGGCAAGGAACTGAGTTCATATACCCCAATGTTTGTAATAAAGGGTTCGATTCGAAATTCCTAGCACTTGAAGAAGACCGGAGCGCACAACTGCCGAAACAAACGGCAACAAAGATGAGGACAATAGTCCGAATAATGTAAATACTACCTCATAGTATATATCTAAACTTATTTATAAATGGAACTTTGTCTGTGTGTGTGTGTGTGTGTGTGTGTGTGTGTGTGTGTGTGTGTGTGTGTGTGTGTGTGTGTGTATCCGTTACCTATAGACTCCGAAACGGCTGAACCGATTTTCTTGAAAATTTACACAGTTGTGCGAGTGTTCTTAGCTACGTTTTGTGTCGACGTACGCCCGATAAATATCGAAAATCGATAATCGAAAAAATCGAGTTATAGAAGGAGTGGTCCGATTTTAATAAAATTTGATACACTCATAGACAAAGACATAAGAAACGATATTCAGAAGTTTCAAGGTTGCAGTTCTTACAATAGTGCAGAAAATCGATAATACATATATATATATATATATATATATATATATATATATATATATATATATATATATATATATAAATCGATACCAGGAAATCAAAATTTGACTTACATCCATTCATTTTTCTTTCAGTCTACGGTTTCGCGTTAACCGAAAACAACTATTGCTTTTTAGTCTGTCGTGTCAACGTCCAAAGAGTCTGAGCTCCAGGACCATGGATTAGTTTTACAGCTTTCATTACACCCGAGCAACGCCGGGCTATACTGCTAGTCAAATATAGACAAAAACTTATGAAAATATAAAAATATATTTTTATAGTAAAAATACCACTAATATATTTTTATATAAAAAAGTACCCGCAATACATATTTATTGTAAAATTACCAACAATATACACATACTAACAACTGTAGTGACTTTAAACAAATCTCTTTAAAATGTCGCCAAACAACCAACATAAAAGAATTAAACTTATTTTAGCAGCTAGAAAATCTATTCTATCCTTTGGCCGTTGCAATTCGACCAGAGTTCCGTACGATAGTTTTTATGTTTCTATGTGGGTATATGATTCAGCCAAAGTGGTGATCTGGTAGATATTTATATATTAGATATCTTATATTGAATTGTAGACCTAAATACATTGGCTTATACCGTTATGTTAATCTCTAATAGCAATGGACCCTTAACGAATAGAATCTATAAGAAAATTATGCTCGAACAATGACTTTTTACGAACGCGAGACTGGAATTTTTGAAACATCTGAAAAAGTTCAAAGTTAGGGAGGAATTATTTAAGTATCTTAGAACACTTTTATCTATATTAGTATGATCCTAATTTTTGATCTTTCATTGGGTATTTTTTTTTCTTTCTGGGAACAACATAATAGCTAATCTTTCCTACTGATACAATTTGCATACGTTGCCACCGTTGTATGGTTTGAGTATTATGACCAAATAAATATTACTAGAATTATACAAAGATGGATGAAAGTGTTCTAAGATCTTTTAATAACCCTGTTCTAATTTTAAAAATTTTTGAAACTTTTGGGGTGGTTTGAAAATTCCAGTCGCGCGTTCGTCAAAAATCACTTTCGAGTATTTGAAAAACGATAAAATCAGTTATCTTAATCGCCTGAAGATACCGAAAGGTTGAAACCTAGGTTGCGGAAATAACTAATTGCCAAATGAAAAATAAAAGATTTCTACAATATAATCGTATTGAACACTTTTTAATACGTCTGTGTGTGGTCTAATTTAATTATGACCAAAAACTAACTAATATATAGATATATAATTTTCGATTATTCGAAGCGTCATTATTCAGTCACCAAAAAACAGCTAAAATAACAAAGATTTTCACCCAACTCAACAACCACACCGTATCGACATCCATGTCCAATGATCAACAAATGTCTTCGATTGTCATTTGAATATTGTTAATGTGGGTCGTGAAAGACGAGAAGATACTGACGAAAGAAGGAGGGAGACGGCAGACATTTTCTATTGACTTTAGATAATGTATGAAGAACAGAAACGATAAGCTTTTGTGTCAATCCTTTTTTTTTTTAATTTTTATTATTTATTTTTGCTGACCCAGCCGGTCGCCCGAATCAAAGTTAATTCAAATGAGATCTATCGAAATGAAACGCCTGGCAGAGCCGAATGGTATTAGTTGTTAGAGTAGATTTGTGCGTCTGCCGAGAAACCAGCCAGATAGGTGGACGGACGAGCGGGCATTAATGGCCTTGTCCTCTTTCCTACCCCATGACTAGAAGAGAATTTGGATTGACAGCTAGTATTACTAGGGTTTCGATTCCATTTTGGAGTAACTTAGCGTGTTTGGGGGGTTAAAAGAAGGTTAGGGTTCACAAGTAAGCTGGGGATGTTCGGTGATTTTCTGGCATTGGTTAATATTGGTTGGGAGTCTGAGAATTGGATAGGATTTTATATGCATATAAATTGATCTGTTTGGGAGGTTGTGCTTATGTGTGTGATTGCATGGTAAGAATTCAGAATGAACTTACAGAGGGTGAGAATAAAATAAATATCAGGATATGAAAAGGAGAAATAATTGAAGAGAGAGAGAGAGAGTAAAAGAGAGAGCGAGGGAGATAAGTAAGAAGGGGGAGAGAAAGCAAAAAGGAATTAAAAGAATGAAATAGTGTAAAAGAGAACGAAAGAAGATAAGGAAAGCATTGTAGAGAGAAAGA
>JBBBDQ010001063.1:127500-132500 GCA_037127315.1 Ascarosepion bandense | reverse complement strand
TCTTCAACTCTTCTAGGGGATCTAGTTGTTTGAGTTTGTGAATATTGCCATAATCCTTGCCTTCAAGTCATCTTTGGTGTTACAAAGAGCTTTGTTGATTTCTCCCCACACATAATAATTAAGGGGGTTGCAGTATGGGTTGGCACCGTGACGCCCTGTGAGATGAATGGAGGGGGGCATAACGTCGCCATCACCAGTCATCACTCCAAACACCTTTGTGATAACAAATTTTTCTGATTCTTCTGCACTGTTTTCAGATTGACACCTAAACTCTTTGAAATGTTCGTATTGGAGCTTCCGGCACAAATGCCAAGCAGTACAGCATACCATTTCCAAATTTCTGGCGGTGTGGATTGAGTCAATTGTGCTCTTTTTTTATTTCGGAACTGACCCTATTCGACAAAATCAAACACATACTAATATAATATAAAAATATAAAGTGGCGACAATTTACCCATTGCGTCCTCTCTGTTAATATGTGTGTGTGTGTGTGTGTGTGTGTGTGTGTGTGTGTGTGTGTGTGTGTGTGTGTGTGTGTTTATATATGTGTGTGAGGGGGCGTTAGTGTATATGTGTGTGTGTGTGTGTTAGTGTATATATAGAGATATTTATACAGGGGGCGCAATGGGTGTATATATATATATATATATATATATATATATGTGTGTGTGTGTGTGTGTGTGTGTGTGTGTGTGTGTGTGTTAATGTATTTTTTTTTTAATCTTTTCACCCAAGCAAGGCATTCCACTGCCACTATAGCGCAAGGTGTTACATAGGGAAAGGTGCTGAGAGAGCGATTAGATATAGGAAATGTCAGAAGGAGGGTGATAGACTTGTAAGGAGGTACATAGGAACAGTGTTTGAGAGAATGTGTGCGAGTTTGTGTGTTAGGAGGTGTCTATTGACTTTACATTTAAACTCCTGGAGATTGTAGCTGTCGGGGAAGCAAGTATGCGGAAGGGAATTCCACAGGCGGGGAGTGCGAGAAAAGCAGCTGTTGGAGTAGAAATTGCGGTTACATTTTATCGGTTTCACTGTAAAAGCGTGGGACCTAGTTGCTAATCTAGTATCTCGTGGAAATTCGTACTTAGGGGGCTCCAGTGATCTAAGTTCATCGGAGCAGAAGCCGTGAAAGTATTTATAGAAGATACACAGGGTAGCCACGTCACGCCGGTGAGAGAGTAACTGCAGCCGGTCAGCCAAGCCGGTATCGATCACATTACAGATTCTCCGTTGTATTTTGTCAAGAACCCCGAGGAGAATAGCAGGGGCACCCGACCAGATGTGGCAGCAGTATTCAATACACGGGCGGATGGTAGATTTATATATGTGCAGGATATATTCAGACGGAAAGAACTTCCGGGCTCTGCACAGAGAACCGACCTTCATAGCAGCGGATTTAGCAATGGATTCGATATAGTCATTCCACTTGAGATCCGCTGAGAGTGTGAGGCCAAGCAGGCGTAGTGTTTTACTCTCTGGGAGGCAAGCCTGTTCCATGCTAATGGGAGGTAGGTGCGGTTGTCTATGGTGGTTAATTGATAGCAGCTTCGTTCTGGAAGAATTAAAATTTACGAGCCATTTCTTACCCCAGTCCACCACGGATTGGAGGTCCTTTTCAAGCTCGGCAGCAAGGTTCGCCTTGTCGCACACACAACTGTGGTGTCATCGGCGTACATGCCTACTTGGGATGTTATGGCATCGGGGAGATCATTGATGTAGATCAGAAAGAGCGTAGGACCTAGGATAGAGCCTTGAGGAACACCTGCGTTTTTAGGGTAGTTCTGGGAGGCATGTCCGTTTAATACAATCTTCAATGTGCGGTTAGAGAGGAATGACTGGATTAGGTCCAACAAAAGTCCAGTTATACCATAGCTTCGCAGTTTCCGTAGAAGGCCAGCATGCCAGACTCTGTCGAACGCTTTGGAGATATCCAAGGCAACGGTTCGGGCTTCACCATTCTTGTCGAGAGCCTGGTATATATACTCGGTGATGGTCGTTAGCATATCAGCAGTAGACCTGGTGAAGCGGAAGTCATACTGTTTGTCCGAGAGGAGCCTGTGGGCTGTGAGATGCTGAACCACCTCGGCGTTGATAATGGCTTCGAAAACTTTGCCAAAGATTGGAAGAAGGCTGATAGGGCGGTAATTTGCGGGGCCCGAGGGTTCTCCAGTGTTCTTAAATATAGGGACTACAGAGGAAGACTTCCAACAGACAGGAAAGCAGGAAGAAGACAGGCAAAAGTTGTAGAGCTTAGAAAGGACAGAGGAGAGTTCAGGGGCACATTTCTTCAAGACTATGATTGGGATTCCGTCCCCACCGCTCGCTTTGTGAGGGTCAAGTTTTGAGATTATGTTAGAAATCAGCGAGGGTGTCATGTGGACGTCATTCAGTTGAGCGTCAGTTCTAGGTGGGAAGTCGTTTGTACAAACTCCAGACGAATCCAGTCTCGAATTGGTCGAGAATCTACGAGCAAAGCATTCAGCCTTGTCCGCTGAGGAGGTGAGGACCTCAAATTCATTGATTAGTGGGTGTATTGAGGACTTACTCTTGTTAAGCACGCTTTTACAGAGACGTCAGTAGTCTTTGGCGCCGAACTTAGAGGATGCTATGCGTTGTTTCATTCTGGCAGCAAACAACATCTTAGCTTCGTTAAGTATCTTTTTACACTTATTACGAGCTGAAGTGAAAAGGCGCCTGTTTTGGTCCGACGCGTGGCTACGATAAAGCCGGAAGAAGTGATTCCGGTGGGCAATGGCTGCCGAGCAAGCAGGCTAGAACCAGGGAGACGAATGAGATTTAAACTGAAATTTCCTGGCAGGGATGAAAGCATCGATGCCAGCCTTAACCCAGGAGGAGACCTCGGATGCACAGTTTTCGACGGGAAGACTAAAAACGCTGTTCCAAGGGACGTCACAGAGGAAGTCACGGAACGAATCCCTGTCTGCTCTTTGATAGCAGTAGGATATTCTGCTGGTCTGGGTTTCTTGGGTAGTGGGGGAGTGGAATGAGATGTTGACGGAAACTACGGCGTGGTCAGAGTTTCTGAGAGGGCAGAGCTGTCTGGTAGTGCAAGTGTCTGGGATGGGAGTGAAGAGGAGGTCTAGTAGCCAGTCCCTTCCGTTATATATATATATATATATATATATATATATTAGCACAGAGGGCGCAAGGTAGAGGAAGGCAGACTGTAGTGTGTTATATACACAGAGTGAATACACGCCAGTAGTCTAGAGTGTTCAAATTTATTGCTGAATGAGCGATATATTTATATTTATAATTTTACGCAACACTATATATATATATATATATATATATATATATATATATATATATATATATAGTTGCGTAAAATTATAAATATACTTATGAGGGTACACGCATGTATAATGTTATTATTCACGTGTTAATAAAACAGTTCTCAATGTAGTATGAACAGGGCTATTTCACATGAAATAATAAATATACATATTGTCCTACGTCGATGGCACGACTCGGAGTTTCATGCGTTATGCATTCATCAGGTGCATGTTACAAACTGGCCGTTTAATAGCTTTGAATTTAAGTTCACTAAATGTTCATGGAAGTTAAATCATAGAAAGTAAGGTTATTGCTTTTTATTAACAAGACTAAAAATTAAATAGACACTGATTATATGGAGATAAGAAAAATTAAAATTAAAATTTTAAATTTAAAAAAAATTAGATACAGGGAGATTATATCAAAATAGTGTAATCTATAATTATTGATAGTAATATTTGAGAAAGAAAGAAAGAAAGAAAGAAAGAAGGGAGTAAGGAAGAAAGAGAAAAAGAAAGAAGCAAATGTATAAAGGAATCTATATCAATCTGGGTCTAAGAATTTAAGTATTTTTTCTGGGGCAGCATGTGGTCATTAAAGTGCTTTTTTGTTAAGAAAAATGCGGTTTAATGACCACATGTTTCCATAGAATAACTATGATTTACGCCCTTTTGATTTCATCTCCATGCATCTTAATACTATTTAATTTTAAAATTGTTATTTTATAATTTTACTTTTAAAATTTAAGTTTTAATATTTTGTAACCTTTTTTTCTTTTCAGATCAATTATTTTTTTATTCTACTTTTCTATTTTGCTCTTTTTTTCTCTTCATATGTCTTTCTGTCTTTCTTTCTTTCTTCCTTTTCCTTTCTCTTTTAACCTTCCATCTGTCTCTCTCCCCACTCTCTCTGTCTCTCTCTCTCTCTTTCTCTCTCTCATTTTATTTTCAACAATCTTCTATTTTTTCTTTCTAGATTCTTTCGTGTAAATAAAAATTATGTAGAAGAAGAATAAAAAGAAAGAGCACATAATGTGAGATAAAGAAAACTCAGCTATCGAGGAAAGTGGGCAAAAGAAAAAGAATAATTGAAAGGGGTTGAAGGCGAGGCTGTGTGAAATATAAATAATAACATAGTATGGAAAAAAAAAACATGAATATAATTACTAAGAAGCAACAAAAAACAAAGATGGCTGAAATTTAATGAAAGAATGAAAAAGTAATAAAAGTAAAATAGAAAGGAGAATCAGAAAAAGAAATTAATGAAAAGTATGAAAATATTATCAGAAAAAAGGTATCATATAGGAGGAAATTGGTAAAAAGATAAATTCTACAATGGAAGGAATAATTAAAAGATCTAAAAACGAAAATGAGACATGATGAATAAAAAGAAAGAAAATGAGAATTGATAAAGTGAAACTCAATAAAACAGAAAGACAGAAAACGGGACATTAGGATAAAGAAAGAAATATTATGAGACATGATGAATAAAAAAAGTAAATGGGACATAAGAAAAAAGAATGAAAATGAGGGACTAGAGAAAGAATGAATGAACATGAGACGCGATAAAAAAGAAAGGAAGAAAATGAGCACGAGAAAAAAGAAAGAAAGAAAGAAAGAAAAAGAAAATGAGACACGATAAAAAAAAAAAAGAAAAATGAGACACGGAAAAAAGAATGAAAATGAGACACAAGGAAAAAG
>JBBBDQ010001063.1:25000-122500 GCA_037127315.1 Ascarosepion bandense | reverse complement strand
ATTTTTTGAAAAAGAATATTTTTAAATTTGATTTTCTTAAAATTTTTGTGATATCTATTTATTTGTAACTGTAAGTATACTATCTGTCCACTTCTCTCTTTCTATCATGTTTTTCTCTTCCAATTATTTTTTTTTTTTCATTTCATCCCGAGCAAGGCAGAAATGCCACTGATGAGCGGGGGATACATAACTGTAAAAAGATTAATTAGAAAAGAGTGAGGAGTACAAACTAGTTAGAAAGGAGCAATAGAAAGCTGAGAATGCAGGTGCGATGACGGATACATAGGTGGAGAGAAAGGGAAGGTTATACGGGGGTGGGGAGAGAGCTAGAGTCCAGTGGTTAGTAGATGAGTATTGACTTTGCATTTAAATTTCTGGAGGTTGTAGCCGTCAGGAAAGCAAGAATATGGGAGCGAGTTCAACAGGCGGAAAGTGCGAGAGAAGAAGCTGCAGGAGTAGAATTGTCGTCTGCATTTGGCTAACCTGACTGTGAATGGGTGGGACCCAGTTGCCAGTCTGGTTGCACGAGTAAATACCTGTTGAGGAGGCACCAGTGACTTAAGTTCGTCCGAGCAGAAGCCATGAAAGTATTTATAGAACAAAGGGGGGCCACATTTCGACAGTGGGGAAGTGGCTGCAGTCGAGCCGCCAGATCAGTACCTATCACATTACGGACTCTCCTTTGGAGCCTGTCAAGAACACTGAGGAGAACGGCAGGGGCGCCTGAGCATAAATGGCAGCAGTACTCCATGCACGGACGGATGGTTGACTTGTATATATGCAGGATGGATTCAGGCGGAAAAACATCCTGGATCGACATAGTGACCCAACCTTCTTAGCAGTAGATTTTGCAATGGATTCAATATAGTGGTTCCATTTGAGGTCTGAGGAGAGGGTAAGGCCGAGGAGGCGTAGTGTATTGCTCTCAGGAAGAATCGCTTGGTCCATGCTTATGGGAGGCAGGAGAGGTTGCCTGTAATGGTTGACAGACAACAGCTTGGTCTTAGACGAATTGAAGTTGACAAGCCACTTATTACCCCAGTTCACCACAGAGTGTAGATCCCGTTCAAGGTCAGCAGCGAGATTATGTCTGTCCGCCACGACAGGTTTGTTACTGGTGCGAGAGTATATTGTACTGTCATCTGCGTAGATGCCTACTTGGGACTTGATCTCATCTGGGAGGTCGTTGATGAAAATAAGGAAGAGCGTCGGGCCCAGGATAGAGCCCTGTGGAACACTAGCATTCGTGCTGTAGGATGAAGAGGCACCCCCATTCAAAACGACATTCATTTTGTGGTTATTTAAAAAGGATTGGATTAGGTCAAGCAGGCGACCGGTAATACCGTAACCCCGTAGCTTTCATAGGAGGCCAGAGTGCTAAACCCTGTCGAAAGCCTTGGAGATGTCCAGAGCAACCACGCGAGCCTCGTCAGACTCATAAAGGGCATGGACCATGTACTCCGTTACGGTTGTTAGCAAGTCGACCGTGGACATGGCAAAGCGGAAGCCATATTGCCTGTCAGAGAAGAGTTTGTGGGCAGTAAGCTGTTGGACTATTTCAGCATTATGGCCTCGAATACTTTTCCGAATATCGGTAGAAGACTGATAGGGCGATAGTTGGATGAGTCCGAGGGTTCACCACAATTCTTAAATACAGGAACGACTGAAGAGAACTTCCAGCATGCAGGAAAGCAGGAAGCAGAAAGGCAGTAGTTAAACAGTTTAGAGAGGACAGGGGAAAGTTCAGGAGTACACCTCTTAAGGACTATCACCGGGATCCATCGTCTCCACTCGGCTTATGGGGTCGAGTTTTGAAATTACTCGGGATACTACTGTCGGGGTAATATATACGTCGTGCAGTTTGGCCTCAGTTCTAATAGGGAAGTCGGGTGGGTGTACTCCGGACGAGTCAAATGTGGAGTTGGATGAGAATCTGCGGGCAAAGCAGACTAAAAAGCAATAGTTGTCTCCAGTTAAAGCGAAACCGTAGACTGAAAGAAAAATTAATGGATGTAAGTCAAATTTTGATTTCCTAGTATCGATATCAAATAAGTTTTTTTCGTCGTAAACTGAATTTTGAAGGCTAAATAAGTCCTCTGAGTAAATGGTATCATGGCTGAGACTAAGAACTACAATTATACTTACTTAGAGTCAAACCCGAAACAAAAACTAAAATAAAAGGGCTGAAAAAAATACAAACATACAGACAGACACACAATCAAACATCTTGCCTTATATATATATATATATATATATATATATATATATATATATATATATAATCGATTTTCTACACTATTATAAGAACTGCAACCTTGAAACTTCTGAATATCGTTTCTTATGTCTTTGTCTATGAGTGTATCAAATTTGATTAAAATCGGATCATTCCTTCTATAACCCGATTTTTTCGATTATCGATTTTCGATATTTATCGGGGGTACCTCGACACAAACCCTAGCTAAGAACACTCGCAGATGCTTATAGTACAACTGTAAATTTTCAAGAAAATCGGTTCAGCCATTTCGGAGTCTATAAGTAACGGACACACACACACACAGACACACACACACAGAGACAAAGTTCCATTTATAAATAAGTTTAGATATATATGATGCTTCCCTGATCTCTACAATCTCAATCTCTTCAAGTATAATGTTAACTATTTTCTTTCCTACATAACCTCGTCAACTGCACTTTTCATTTCCTCCTCTTAACACTCAACAATATTATTCAGTCACACTCTACTTTAAGTGGATCTTAGGCTTTGTATTGGTTAAAATTTAGTTAAAACAGTATATCAGTCTGTATTCGCATATATTTGGTATTGAGGTTTTATTACTATAATCTGATTATATTTTGTTTAGTCCTGGGTATGACGATAAACTACATCCGGCAGTAAGGCCTCTGCTCGGTAGATCGAAGTTTTTCAGGAGCACGGAACCACCTCTTACTTGCTGCTGTTCCCAGTTTCACCCTGACCTGGAATGGTAGCACTAGTTAGGTTCTCAACTATGGACAAATAGTTAACCCCCAAATTAGGGTCAACACATTACGAATGTATAAATTACATTTTTATAAAAACAAATACAGGCAATATATTTTTGAAAAATACCAGCAACGCATCTGACTCTCGACAAAACCATCTTTACAAAAATACTCCAATGAACATGATCTACAATCTAAGTTCTGGTAATTTTGTCGGCATTAAATAACCCTTTAAGGTGGATATTCCGTAAAACACAATAAACGAAACTACACCAAACAAAATTAAAATGAATCAATCAGTTCTTCTGATGCAGAAGAGAGAAAACATTTTTCTTAGAAAGTCCTCATGTAGCAGATATGACGCAGTAAAATATCTCAAAACTAATATGAAATGTCCTTCCACTTTTGTTAAAAGGCCCAATCTAACCCAGGGTGGTAGCATCTGTTAAGTTCCCCGCTATGGTTAAATAGTAATTCCCCGCAAGCAAAAATCAAAACGCTTAGAAACTGAAGATACATTTTTATAGTAAAATTTCCAGCAATACAAAAAAAAACTAATGACTCCCTACACTTTTTATAGTAACAATGCCATTCTTAGTCTCATCCATGACACCATTTACTCAGAGGACTTATTTAGCCTTCAAAATTCAGTTTACGACGAAAAAAACTTATTTGATATCGATACCAGGAAATCAAAATTTGACTTACATCCATTAATTTTTCTTTCAGTCTACGGTTTCGCTTTAACTGGAGACAACTATTGCTTTTTAGTCTTTCGTGCCAACGCCCCAAAAGTCTGATCTCCAGGACCATGGATAAGTTTTAAAGTTTTCATTACACCCATGAATATGAACACTGGAGTCCTTTCTAAAGAAGGGAAGGTAACCAGGAATATAGAAATTAGAGGAGGGAATAAAATAATTAGTTTCACAGAGAGCTAAGATGTCAGGTGAGTTTACGTGGAGGAAGAGTTCAACGCCGCAAAAATTGGTACAGATACCACGGATGTTTGAGAAAGAGATGTTGACAGGCTTTGGTGATTTTTGTGATAATTTCTTACTTTATGTAATGTAATTTGGTTAGGTGAAACCTAGAGTAGTAGTATCAGTCGGTCGTCGAATGCAACATGTGTAGGAAGGAAATTGGCGCAGAATGAAGCATAATGTGGCCTCAGGGTTGCCGACCAGAGGCAGTTGCAGGGACACCCACCCATGCGCGATATTGCACTACAAGAAACACCGATATTATTCAACTGTTGATCAGAGCAGCCTCTCAAGACGCTACGCAAGTGTTCGAGCTCCTAACTACCAGTCGGAAGCAGCAATCAGGAAACTGTCAACCCGGTATCCCCAGAATGAAGTGACGCTGAGGCCATTCGCGCTCATTACAAAAATCTTGTGATAGTACTACTATTAAGACCTGAGGAGAGGAAAGAAAACGGAAACCTCTTCCTAAACAGGAAACAAAAGAAGGAGGAGGAGTATGAACCTGGCAAGTTTTAATTTAAAGTCACAAAATCCCTTAATAGTCACTACAAGAGAATGTTAATATTTTTTATCTTAGAAATTCAGAGGAAAATAAAAAAATAAATTCAGCCCTTACTGCCAGAAAGACCACAAACAATTATCTAGAGTTAACTGAAATCTTAACTGAAACAAGTATATTTTAAAATTTATCTAACACTTTATGCAAGAAAAAAAAATTAAATTTTTGAAAATTAAACGTTCAGAAAAATGGAGTCCATCAATATTAACTGATTTGAGTGCAACTTGAAATCTATCATGGTGAATTCCATTTCATCTTTTTATCACTTATTATTAATTCGGTGAGTAGCTTCATTGATCATAACACATTATATCCAATAAATATACAAGAGACAAAGGGGGAAGAGAGAGAGGGGAGTCAACAAGCCAAAACCTTTACTCTTAACCGAAATTCAGATCCCAACAATTCAAAGAAAAAATATAATCAGCCTTTGCTGCAAAAATGACCACAAACAATTATCTAGAGTTAACTGAAATCTTAACTAAGACAAGTATATTTTAAAATTTATCCAACACTTTATGCAAGAAAAAAATAAATTTTTGAAAATTAAACGTTCAGAAAAATGGAGTCAATCAATGATACCAGAAATGAAATCTGCTACCATCAAAATATTAACCGATTTTCATCATGGTGAATTCTATTTCACTTTTTAATGTTGTTATTATTTCAGTCGGCGAGTAACTTCATTAAACATAACACATTATATCCAATAAATATATACGAGAGAAAGAGAGAGAGAGAGATGGAGAGAGAGAGAGATGGAGAGAGAGAGGTGTCGTGTTGTGCAACAAGTCGAAAATTCTACCCTTAACCAGAATTCAGGCCCCTACAACTTCAAAAGAAAAAGAAAATCAGCCTTTGCTGCAAAACATATTTAGGTACATCCACTAAATCGCTGAAAAAAAAGCATAATATGAATAAAAAATGTCCCAAACTTGATAAAAACTAACTTTTCCATCAAAATGTTTATGTTATTATTAAGAGGAAAGATCCAAATATTTTTTAATTATTTTTTAAAAATTTGAATCTCTTGTAACACGTTCAAAAGTTTGGTAAAAATCTTGATTTTAGTTTGCGGGTAACCAAATTGTTACGAGAGTTTACAAGAGAAAACGTAATATTAAATAACTCATTTTTTCCGGTGACAAACACATTAACTTGAAAAGTTTTGCAAATGTCAAATAATTGTCGGATTTAAATGAAACTTTCAGGACTTATTCACAAATGAATGAAATTACTTCTGAAATTATTATTTTTTTAAAATCTTGGTAAAAATATTTTTATACGTCTGCTACCCGCTCTACGTAAATTCATGAAATTTTAAGAAATAAAATTTTGTTGCGAAAATTGATTTTCTTAGTTAATATTGTGACCGTCACATAGTTGTTGTGGTCCTGTTTGGCAAAAAATAATGACACAAAGACGGAATAGTGTTAAACAAATCTATTATAAAGTCGGTAGTACAAACATATACCAATGAGCGATTATTAGCGTGACTGTGTAGTCTGGTAGTCAGAGTTAACTGCTGGAATAGATTCCGCTTTTACGCTCGATGTTTATCTTACTCTCACTCTATGCTTCTACAAAGCAGAACTGCTGTTTATATAAATTGGAAGAGTTCATGTGTCATATGAGTAAGTCCCCCATAACACCCCCTCCTAAGTATTAAATCTGCAAGGAGTCTTAATAATTTTTCTTTTGTATTTATGACGATAAAGTCCGTCATTTTCCTTAAACTGTGAAGTTAAAGAATCATGATATTCTATGAATGCCGCATTAAACCCCACCGAGAAATCGGCGCAGACTCGGTTCTCGTTTGACTTTTCCTGATAGACTGTCGGTGAATCACATTTACTGTACACAATTTTCGACAAGACACCGGTTCTTTTTTGTCTGCTGAGTTCTGCTGTGTTCTTTATTTTTGGTAAAGAGGCATTTCGTTTTGTCTTAAACACTGACTGGATGTCCTCTTTTAACTCAAATTTTGCCGTCATCTTGTTACACCGACCAAGGCCCTCAAAAAAACATTCGAAAAAGTTTCTTTTAAATTTTTTTGTATATTATTTACCTCGGTGGTCAGGTTTTTTAGTTTTTGGCAAAATGAATAAACTGGCATGCCCCACAACTTAGATTTCTCCATCCAGTCGATGCCAAATAAATTTTCTGTATTTTTAATACAAATGTCTTTAGTTTTAACGTCCTTCCTTGAAATTCTTGATAAGTTCTCCCGTATAATGTCTTCCCTTGTCACGGACCTGGCCATTTTATTAGTTCTTATCAAGGTTGGTTTTCCCAATTTTTTTCCAAGTGTGTAGATTTATGATTGTTAAATCTGAACCAGAATCTAACTATATTTTAATATTTTTATTTAGGATTTTTACTTGACGTACTTCCTAATGTTTAACCCATCTTGTTCATCTGCTTTTTTTGTGTGTTTTTTACGTAGTTATTAACCTTTTCTCTCTTGACAATGTGAGCTTTTCTGCCCATACGGCTACAATCTAGGCATTTTTTTTATTCCGTAGGGGCAGTCTTTATACCAATGTAATAATTTATAACCGAAATATGGGTTAGAAAGCAAATTGTCTTGTTTCTTTTTTTATTAGTTTGATTTAGAGAGAGGAATACATTGTTGTTTTTTTTTTTGTTTGTTTGTTTTTTGCGTACTTTTTTATGTGAGCTATGTCAGATTGATTCCTCGATATTTTGGCGTACGCTTACGAATCTTTGACCGTCTTCCGCTATTTGTTGGAGAGTAAGGTCTGGCTCATTTTCCAATTTATTTAGAACTCTTCATCTAATTTCAGCGTCTTTAGCTGAAACGGGTCTCTAAACAAATATCAGACACTTTAAATTATTCGCACTCAATTCTGACAGTTTGAAATCGTTGCAATGTTTGTTGACGACCTGTGCGAACGTAGTGAAATATTCATTATCTTTTCTAGTTAAATTCATGCATTTCCATTTCTTATGAAAGGGTGAAGTTTTAGGACTAAAAAGTCTTGTTAGAAGTTTAACTGCTTCAGTGATTGTCAATTCGATTGTTTTACGGGGTAAAATATAATTCACAAAATATAATTCTGATGCTTATATAGATTTAACGAGTTCATGTGTCATATCGGTAAGTCCCCATAACAGTTAAACTCAGAACTCATTAGGGGATGCAAAACATCTATTATTTTTTTGAAAAACTTTACTTTTCTTTCCAAAAATCTGTTCTCAATAGTAAAATAAAAATGCAATAAAACTATGACATTATTCAATTTGTTATCTTTTAATTGCTTTAATAAATAAAATATATTAAGGTCATTATAGTCTGAAGAAAAATAAGTTTGAGTAATAATGAAATTTTAAAAGTAGTGTTTTCATTTTTTTATTATAATGATATATAAAGTTTCAAAAATATTTTTAAAGTACTTCTAAGATTTGTTGTGGTTAGTTTATAAACTTATTAAGTGAAGACTATATTTAGTAATCGAAAATTGAAAAGTTTAGCACAAATCATCGTGTCTTCGTATTTTTAAAATAATTTTCAATTTCTTTTTGTGTGTGTATTTAAAGATTTTTTTGTATGGTAATTTCTATGTGTACATTAAAAGGTCATGTGTTTCAGGGTTTCCTCCTCTTACAGGAAAAAAATTGTACAATTAATCACTAGTGATTGCCATAAACTAATCTCTCATCTGTCAATTTGTAAAAACATTTAAAATGCGGTGGAAAAGTTAGAAAGTTCAACAATGTGTTTAAGAAACAATTTTATTCTAAATTTCATGCTATAAATAAGTAGTACTGGTGCAGATCAGATTAATTTTCAGATTTTCCAAAAATAATGTGTCACAAATGTATATCTTATTTTTGCAAAATGAGATTAAAAATAATGGAGGAATTAGTAAAAAAAAAAAAAAGAAAAGAGAAATCCTACACATAATAACATCAATTTTGAACACGGTAACAATGTACTTCCGTGTTCGGAACTTAACATACACATGACACAATATACATAAAATTTACACATATTTACTTACAAGTAAAATAAAATTCATTCTTAATAATGGCTAAAAGTATAACCGAAAACGCTTGAAAGTACAAAACCTTTGGACAACTCTTATATTAATTTGAGTTCTAAAAAAATCTTAAGAACACATGAAAAATTAAATAAGAATCTTAATGATAATGCTTTGCTTGTCATTTTTAATGAAACCTGTATATATATATATATATATATATATATATATATATATATATTAGTCATCCATATACAATCATGTTTCGCTGTATTACAGCTCATCAGTGTGGCTAGACACATCCACTTGCTTCTGGCCTGGATCGAGACTCGACCGATTTGGTGCCAGTCGGAGTCGCTACCCCCTAAACCATAGACGCATGGAATCAAAGAGGGCGAAATTTTAACGTGTTGTATATAGGCAGTGTATACACACGCCAGTCACGAAAGAACCATATTCATTTCTGAAGAGTAATGCATATATCGCTGAAGTGTAAATTGTTTTTAAAATGTTCTTCTCTAGAGAGCTCAATCGTAACGAGAGCATAATATATATATATATATATATATATATATATATATATATATATATATATATATATATATTATTCTTGTAAGATACGTAATAGGAGATACATCGTTTTAGGCGTTGTTTTAGACGCTTTATCGATATAAATATATTTCCGTCATTTTAGGCGGTACGGGCCGACTTGTATAAAATATAACATGTGCTGGAAAAGAATACTATCCATAAACAAAATTTAAGATTGTTTTTTCCATAATTTTCCACACTGAATATTTTAGATCATCAGAAAATCAAGATAAAAAAAAATCGCGTTGCTTTTAAATTTTTAGTATTAGAAATGATCACCAAGAAATCATAAACTTTAGCCCCCACGAAGTTTATCATAAGTGCTTATAGAAACATAATTCAATAATGTGTCTGTTTATTTCTGCAATGAAACCTAATAACATATTCTTCTTAGTATTAGAAATGATCACCAAGAAATCATAAACTTTAGCCCCCACGAAGTTTATCATAAGATCTTATAGAAACATAATTCAATAATGTGTCTGTTTATTTCTGCAATGAAACCTAATAACAAATTCTTCTTAGTATTAGAAATGATCACCAAGAAATCATAAACTTTAGCCCCCACGAAGTTTATCATAAGATCTTATAGAAACATAATTCAATAATGTGTCTGTTTATTTCTGCAATGAAACCTAATAACAAATTCTTCTTAGTATTAGAAATGATCACCAAGAAATCATAAACTTTAGCCCCCACGAAGTTTATCATAAGTGCTTATAGAAACATAATTCAATAATGTGTCTGCTTATTTCTGCAATGAAACCTAATAACATATTCTTCTTAGTATTAGAAATGATCACCAAGAAATCATAAACTTTAGCCCCCACGAAGTTTATCATAAGTGCTTATAGAAACATAATTCAATAATGTGTCTGTTTATTTCTGCAATGAAACCTAATAACATATTCTTCTTAGTATTAGAAATGATCACCAAGAAATCATAAACTTTAGCCCCCACGAAGTTTATCATAAGTGCTTATAGAAACATAATTCAATAATGTGTCTGTTTATTTCTGCAATGAAACCTAATAACATATTCTTCTTAGTATTAGAAATGATCACCAAGAAATCATAAACTTTAGCCCCCACGAAGTTTATCATAAGTGCTTATAGAAACATAATTCAATAATGTGTCTGTTTATTTCTGCAATGAAACCTAATAACAAATTCTTCTTAGTATTAGAAATGATCACCAAGAGATCATAAACTTTAGCCCCCACGAAGTTTATCATAAGTGCTTATAGAAACATAATTCAATAATGTGTCTGTTTATTTCTGCAATGAAACCTAATAACATATTCTTCTTAGTATTAGAAATGATCACCAGGAAATCATAAACTTTAGCCCCCACGAAGTTTATCATAAGTGCTTATAGAAACATAATTCAATAATGTGTCTGTTTATTTCTGCAATGAAACCTAATAACAAATTCTTCTTAGTATTTGAAATGATCACCAAGAAATCATAAACTTTAGCCCCCACGAAGTTTATCATAAGTGCTTATAGAAACATAATTCAATAATGTGTCTGCTTATTTCTGCTATGTGAAACCTAATAACATATTCTTCTTAGTATTAAACATCACCAGGAAATCATAAACTTTAGCCCCCACGAAGTTTATCATAAGTGCTTATAGAAACATAATTCAATAATGTCTGTTTATTTCTGCAATGAAACCTACAACAAATTCTTCTTAGTATTAGAAATGATCACCAAGAAATCATAAACTTTGTTCTTAATGAAGTTTATCATAAGTGCTTATAGAAACATAATTCAATAATGTGTCTGTTTATTTCTGTAATGAAACCTAATAACATATTCTTCTTAGTATTAGAAATGATCACCAGAGCCATAAACTTTAGCCCCCACGAAGTTTATCATAAGTGCTTATAGAAACATAATTCAATAATGTGTCTGTTTATTTCTGCAATGTCAAACCTAATAACAAATTCTTCTTAGTATTAGAAATGATCACCAAGAAATCATAAACTTTAGCCCCATTTAAAGTCATCATAAGTGCTTATAGAAACATAATTCAATAATGTGTCTGCTTATTTCTGCAATGAAACCCATTATATTCTTCTTAGTATTTAAATGATCACCAAGAAATCATAAACTTTAGCCCCCACGAAGTTTATCATAAGTGCTTATAGAAACATAATTCAATAATGTGTCTGTTTATTTCTGCAATGAAACCTAATAACAAATTCTTCTTAGTATTAGAAATGATCACCAAGAAATCATAAACTTTAGCCCCCACGAAGTTTATCATAAGATCTTATAGAAACATAATTCAATAATGTGTCTGCTTATTTCTGCTATGAAACCTAATAACATATTCTTCTTAGTATTAGAAATGATCACCAAGAAATCATAAACTTTAGCCCCCACAGAAGTTTATCATAAGTTCTTATAGAAACATAATTCAATAATGTGTCTGTTTATTTCTGCAATGAAACCTAATAACAAATTCTTCTTAGTATTAGAAATGATCACCAAGAAATCATAAACTTTAGCCCCCACGAAGTTTATCATAAGTGCTTATAGAAACATAATTCAATAATGTGTCTGTTTATTTCTGCAATGAAACCTAATACATTTTCTTAGTATTAGAAATGATCACCAAGAAATCATAAACTTAGCCCCACGAAGTTTATCATATGCTTATAGAAACATAATTCAATAATGTGTCTGTTTATTTCTGCAATGAAACCTAATAACAAATTCTTCTTAGTATTAGAAATGACTACTCAAGAAATCATAAACTTTAGCCCCCACGAAGTTTATCATAAGTGCTTATAGAAACATAATTCAATAATGTGTCTGTTTATTTCTGCAATGAAACCTAATAACAAATTCTTCTAGTATTAGAAATGATCACCAAGAAATCATAAACTTTAGCCCCCCACGAAGTTTATCAAGTGCTTATAGAAACATAATTCAATAATGTGTCTGCTTATTTCTGCAATGAAACCTAATAACATATTCTTCTTAGTATTAGAAACACCGCAAAATCCTAAACTTTAGCCCCCACGAAGTTTATCATAAGTGCTTATAGAAACATAATTCACAATGTGTCTGTTTATTTCTGCAATGAAACCTAATAACAAATTCTTCTTAGTATTAGAAATGATCACCAAGAAATCATAAACTTTAGCCCCCACGAAGCTTATCATAAGTGCTTATAGAAACATAATTCACACAACTATTTATTTGTAATAAAACCTAATAACAAATTCTTCTTAGTATTAGAAATGATCACCAAGAAATCATAAATTTTAGCCCCTATTAAAGTTTACTCAAGTGCTTATAGAAACATAATTCAATAATGTGTCTGTTTATTTCTGCAATGAAACCTAATAACATATTCTTCTTAGTATTAGAAATGATCACTAGAAATCATAAACTTTAGCCCCCACGAAGTTTATCATAAGTTCTTATAGAAACATAATTCAATAATGTGTCTGTTTATTTCTGCAATGAAACCTAATAACAAATTCTTCTTAGTATTAGAAATGATCACCAAGAAATCATAAACTTTAGCCCCCACGAAGTTTATCATAAGTGCTTATAGAAACATAATTCAATAATGTGTCTGTTTATTTCTGCAATGAAACCTAATAACAAATTCTTCTTAGTATTAGAAATGATCAAAATCATAAATTTTAGCCCCCACGAAGTTTATCATAAGTGCTTATAGAAACATAATTCAATAATGTGTCTGTTTATTTCTGCAATGAAACCTAATAACAAATTCTTCTTAGTATTAGAAATGATCACCAAGAAATTACAAACTTTAGCCCCCAATGTTTATCATATAAGTGCTTATAGAAACATAATTCAATAATGTGTCTGTTTATTTCTGCAATGAAACCTAATAAATTTTCTTAGTATTAGAAATGATCACCAAGAAATCATAAACCTTAGCCCCCACGAAGTTTATCATATGCTTAGAAACATAATTCAATAATGCGTCTGTTTATTTCTGCAATGAAAACCTACAATAAAATTCTTCTTAGTATTAGAAATGATCACCAAGAAATCAAAACTTTGCCCCCCACGAAGTTTATCATAAGTGCTTATAGAAACATAATTCAATAATGTGTCTGTTTATTTCTGCAATGAAACCTAATAACATATTCTTCAGTATTAGAAATGATCACCAAGAAATCATAAACTTTAGCCCCCACGAAGTTTATCATAAGTGCTTATAGAAACATAATTCAATAATGTGTCTGTTTATTTCTGCAATGAAACCTAATAACAAATTCTTCTTAGTATTAGAAATGATCACCAAGAAATCATAAACTTTAGCCCCCACGAAGTTTATCATAAGTGCTTATAGAAACATAATTCAATAATGTGTCTGTTTATTTCTGCAATGAAACCTAATAACAAATGCCCTTCTAGTATTAGAAATGATCACCAAGAAATTAAAATTTAAGTATAGCCATAATATAAGATCTTATAGAAACATAATCTAATAATGTGTCTGCTTATTTCTGCTATGAAAACCTAATAACATATTCTTCTTAGTATTAGAAATGATCACCAAGAAATCATAAACTTCAGCTCTACGAAGTTTATCATAAGTTCTTATAGAAACATAATTCAATAATGTGTCTGTTTATTTTCTGGTAACGAAACCTAATAACAAATTCTTCTAGTGGCTAGAAATGATCATCAAGAAATCATAAACTTTAGCTCTACGAAGTTTATCATAAGTGCTTATAGAAACATAATTTAACAATGTGTCTGCTTATTTCTGCAATGAAACCTAATAACATATTCTTCTCTTAGTATTAGAAATGATCACTTAAGAAATCATAAACTTTAGCCTCAATGTAGTTTATCATAAGTGCTTATAGAAACATAAATTCAATAATGTGTCTGTTTATTTCTGCAATGAAACCTAATACCAAATTTCTTCTTAGTATTAGAAATGATCACCAAGAAATCATAAACTTTAGCCCTACGAAGTTTATCATAAGTGCTGCAGAAAAGGAATTCAATAATGTGTCTGTTTATTTCTGCAATAAAACCTAATAACAAATTCTTCTTAGTATTAGAAATGATCACCAAGAAATCATAACTTAGCCCCCCCAATAAGTTACCTATGAAAAAAATAGAAACATAAGAATTCAATAACAGGTCTGTTTATTTCTGCAATGAAACCTGTTGCCATTTTAGTATTAGAAATGATCACCAGGAAACTATAACCTTTAGCCCCCACGAAGTTTATCATAAGTTCTTAGAAACATAATTCAATAATGTGAACGTTTATTTCTGAGAATGAAACTAATAACAAATTCTTCTTAGTATTAGAAATGATCACCAAGAAACTAAAAATTTTAGCCTCTACGAAGTTTATCATAAGTGCTTATAGAAACATAATTCAATAATGTGTCTGTTTATTTCTGCAATGAAATCCTATTAACAAATTTTTCTTAGTATTAGAAATGATCACCAAGAAATCATAAACTTTAGCCCCTACGAAGTTTATCATAAGTAACATAGAAACATAATTCAATAATGTGTCTGTTTATTTCTGCAATGAAACCTAATAACAAATTCTTCTTAGTATTAGAAATGATCACCAAGAAATCATAAACTTTAGCCCTCATTGTGTTTATCATAAGTGCTTATAGAAACATAATTCAATAATGTGTCTGTTTATTTCTGCAATGAAACTCAATAACAAATTCTTCTAGTATTAATGATCACCAAGAAATCATAAACTTTAGCCCCCACGAAGTTTATCATAAGTGCTTATAGAAACATAATTCAATAATGTGTCTGTTTATTTCTGCAATGAAACCTAATAACAAATTTTTCTTATATTAGAAATGATCACCAAGAATTGCAAACTTTAGCCCCCACGAAGTTTATCATAAGTGCTTATAGAAACATAATTCAATAATGTGTCTGCTTATTTCTGCAATGAAACCTCTAATAACATATTCTTCTTAGTATTAGAAATGATCACCAAGAAATCATAAACTTTAGCCCCCACGAAGTTTATCATAAGTGCTTATAGAAACACAATCAATGTGTCTGTTTATTTCTGCAATGAAACCTAATAACAAATTCTTCTTAGTATTAGAAATGATCACCAAGAAATCATAAACTTTAGCCTCAATGGTTTATCATAAGTGCTTATAGAAACATAATTCAATAATGTGTCTGTTTATTTCTCAAATGAAACCTAATAACAAATTCTTCTTAGTATTAGAAATGATCACCAAGAAATCATAAACTTTAGCCCCCACGAAGTTTATCATAAGTGCTTATAGAAACATAATTCAACAATGGTGTCTGCTTATTTCTGCAATGAAACCTAATAACATATTCTTCTTTGTGTTAGAAATGATCACCAAGAAATCATAAACTTTAGCCCCACGAAGTTTATCATAAGTGCTTATAGAAACATAATTCAATAATGTGTCTGTTTATTTCTGCAATGAAACCTAATAACAAATTCTTCAGTATTAGAAATGATCACCAAGAAATCATAAACTTTAGCCCCATGAAGTTTATCATATGCTATAGAAACATAATTCAATAATGTGTCTGTTTATTTCTGCAATGAAACCCAATAACAAATTCTTCTTAGTATTAGAAATGATCACTAAGAAATCATAAACTTTAGCCCTCATGAAGTTTATCATAAGTGCTTTAGAAATATACAATTCACAATGTGTCTGTTTATTTCTGCAATGAAACCTAATAACATATTCTTCTTAGTATTAGAAATGATCACCAGGAAATCATAAACTTCATTCTACGAAGTTTATATCATAAGTTCTTATAGAAACATAATTCAATAATGTGTCTGTTTATTTCTGCAACAAACCTAACAAATTCTTCTTAGTATTAGAAATGATCACCAAGAAATCATAAACTTTAGCCCCCACGAAGTTTATCATAATTGCTTATAGAAACATAATTCAATAATGTGTCTGTTTATTTCTGCAATGAAACTCAATAACAAATTCTTCTTAGTATTAGAAATGATCACCAAGAAATCATAAACTTTAGCCCCCACGAAGTTTATCATAAGTGCTTATAGAAACACAATTCAACAATGGGTCATTATTTCTGCAATGAAACCTAATAACAAATTCTTCTTAGTATTAGAAATGATCACCAAGAAATCATAAACTTTAGCCCCCACGAAGTTTATCATAAGTGCTATAGAAACATAATTCAATAATGTGTCTGTTTATTTTTGCAATGAACCCAATAACAAATTCTTCTTTAGTATTAGAAATGATCACCAAGAAAATCATAAAACTCTTAGCCCCCACGAAGTTTATCATAAGTGCTTATAGAAACATAATTCAATAATGTGTCTGTTTATTTCTGCAATGAAACCCAATAACAAATTTCTTAGTATTAGAAATGATCACCAAGAAATCATAAACTTTAGCCCCCACGAAGTTTATCATAAGTGCTTATAGAAACATAATTCAATAATGTGTCTGTTTATTTCTCTTTTACCAAAACCTAATAACATATTCTTCTTAGTATTAGAATGATCACTAAGAATCATAAATCTTAGCCCCATGAAGTTTATCATAAGTGCTTATAGAAACATAATTCAATAATGTGTCTGTTTATTTCTGCAATGAAACTCATTAACAAATTCTTCTTAGTATTAGAAATGATCACCAAGAAATCATAACTTTTATTCTCTACGAAGTTTATCATAAGTTCTTGTTAAAAACATAATTCAATAATGTGTCTGTATATTTCTGCAATGAAACCTAATAACAAATTCTTCTTTGTATTAGAAATGATCACCAAGAAATCATAACCTTTAACCCCCACGAAGTTGATCATAAGTTCTTAGAGAAACATAATTCAATAATGTGTCTGTTTATTTCTGCAATGAAACCTAATAACAAATTCTTAGTATGAGAAAAGATCATCAAGAAGCCATAAATGTTATCTCCCACGAAGTTTATCATAAGTTCTTATAGAAACATAATTCTATATTGTGTCTGTGCATTACTGCAAGGAAACCTAAAAACAAACTTTGTTTCCGAAAATGTAGTTGATTGAAAAATCTTTCTTTGAAATCCTCCAAGATATTTAACTTAAATGCGATCTAATTGTTCACGATGGCCATGATTGTCAAAAAAGGTAGGCTTCATTAAATTCATTGTTCGGAATTCATTGTCTGTTATTGAGACTAAATGTTGTATTCAGATCATCTGCTCAAATTAGCATAAAATCCCACGCATAATTACTTGGCAAATAGATTTTATGATATATCAACATTGCTTGATTATGTTTTTACTTGATTCTGTATACTGATATTGGCCATGTTTATAATAAGTTTTATAGGTAAATATGCTTTGTGTTTATAGTTGAGTGACTGGGTGGATGCGTTTTGACTCAAGTCTAAACGAATATTTAACTACAGTCTATAGGCATAACTATAAACATGACATTTTTAACATATAGACTCAAATATTAATCTGACTTTTGTTTATTTATAGACGCAAGTATAAATATGACAATGTCTCCGTACAGACACAAGTATAAATACGACCGATGTTTAGTCAAAGGCTCAGCTATAAAGACAACATATTTTCAGTTATAGGCTCGACTATAAACACGCCCGATATTGCTTGTACATTCAATTATAAACAAGATCCTTTTTGCTTAAAGGCTTAACTAAAAATATGAAACATTTTTACTTAGAGGCTCAACTATAAATGCGAATCATTTTACTTATAGGTTTAATTATAAGTACGAAAGATTTTACTTATAGGATCAACTGTAAATGCGAATTATTTTACGAGGGTCAATCCAATAAATAAGGTGAATTTTTCGGTATAAGGACTTCTAATACAGATAGAAGCTTACTTTTTTTATTTTTCAACCTAGTGTAACACACTTTTCCCATCTGTACACAAGCTTCCGTATTCCCTCAGCCTAAAAATCTTTGGACTGATGTCTCAGCCAATCGCTCACAGCACTTTTGACTTCATTTTCACTTTCAAACTTCGTGCCTCTCGTGAAGGCTTTCAAGGGACCAAACAGGTGAAAGTCTGAAAGGGCAAGGTCTGGTCTGTAACGGGGATGAGGGAGCAGTCCCTAGCCCAGCTCATTTTTTGTGCTCTGCAGTAAGTATCTTTGGCACCCACCGGCAGCTGATCTTCGAGTAGGCAAGGTCATCATGGACAATTTTGTGTGCTGTCCCAACAGATAGGCTCAAAGTCCTTGCAATGTCATCTACTGTCACCCTTCTGTCAGACTGAATGAGATCATTGATTGATTCGATCACCTCAGGAGACCTCACTTCTGTAAGCCTCCCAGACCTGTCTTCATCCTTAACACTGCTCCGTCCTTCTTTAAACAATTTAGCCCACTTGTAGACATTTTTGGCTGAAATATGTGGCACCATACACAGTTGACAGTCTCCTGTGAATTTTTTTTTAATCATATCACCCCGAGCAAGGCGGTAACGCCACTGATGTGCAGGGGGGCTACGCAAGAGTGAAAAGATTTGGAAAAGAGAAAGCCGGAAACCACATCCTAAACAGGGAACGAGGGATGAGCCTCTACACCTGTACAATAGACGTGGGTGGAGCGTGAACCGGGCGATAGTTTAGTCTATCTACTCCAATTGAAAAAAAAAGAAAAAGAAAAAGAAAAAGTAGGGGCGTTGAGTTAACTAAGTTTTAACTTACTTAAAGGCCAGTAAATAAATTTCTTTGAAAAAAATACAAGACAAAAAAGCACTCGTTCAAATAACTATGAAACTTTTAAAATTAGCCACAACAAAAAATTAAAATGGAATCAAAGCAAAATCATGACTTACTATTAAAGTTGTTCCCCCCCCCCAAAAAAAACACGTGCTTAAACCAGTTGATAGAAGAATTATTTTATCTTTTTGGATGCTACGTGCTGTGTATACGGGGTGGGGTGGGAGTCAACTAACTATACAATTTTTCAAATGGTTTGCACCCTTCAGCAACCAAAAACTTGATAACTGACCTCTGTTCAATCCTTCTTGGTCGGTCATCTTTGTTCATCACCAAAATTCTCAAAGTTTGTTTTTTCAACCTTCAAAAAAAATTAAATCTTTTGGAAAAAGAAATAAAGGAAAAATTTTTTTTAAAAAAGTAAGCTTCTATCTGTATTAGAAGTCCTTATACCAAAAAATTCACCTTATTTATTGGATTAACCCTCGTAAAATAATTCGCATTTACAGTTGATCCTATAAGTAAAATCTTTCGTACTTATAATTAAACCTATAAGTAAAATGATTCGCATTTATAGTTGAGCCTCTAAGTAAAAATGTTTCATATTTTTAGTTAAGCCTTTAAGCAAAAAGGATCTTGTTTATAATTGAATGTACAAGCAATATCGGGCGTGTTTATAGTCGAGCCTATAACTGAAAATATGTTGTCTTTATAGCTGAGCCTTTGACTAAACATCGGTCGTATTTATACTTGTGTCTGTACGGAGACATTGTCATATTTATACTTGCGTCTATAAATAAACAAAAGTCAGATTAATATTTGAGTCTATATGTTAAAAATGTCATGTTTATAGTTATGCCTATAGACTGTAGTTAAATATTCGTTTAGACTTGAGTCAAAACGCATCCACCCAGTCAGTCAGTCAAGTGTCATACGTGATACACGCTTTGGGCGATAATGTTTCGAAAAAGACATGACTGACTGGGCAGAAGATTATCCAGAAGTAGGTTGCCATTGCGGTAGACTGGTTGCCAGCCAAGGCTATAGAACCCACTCTGTCCTATTATTTAACCCTTAACTGGAGAGAAGAGACTTATTAATACCTTTCCCTATGGTATTTGTGCGTAAGTGAATGCCATGAATTCAACTGGAATTCGAACTCGGCTCCCCGATTTGTCGTTCGGAGTCGATATTCACAGCACCACAAAGCACATTCATCCACCAAGTAGGTGGCCTTTTGAGGGAAGGGTCTTACTCATCTACTGAGGTTACAGTTATTCTATTCTAGGCCTCACCGACACAGGGACCGTAGATCCGTTTTCAACTAGTAATTTATAAATTACAAGAAACGCCTTCAAAACCTACCATATAAGCGTCACCAAAGAAGTGATAGCAGTTCCATTGATATGGTTAGCTGAAAAGACTTCAAAGTCAGCAAATAATTCTATGACAAGAAAGCTGCTTCACCTGTTCAGTTCCAACTTTTCGTTTCGACCAACTTCTGCCGGTCACAAACCGGGAATTTGCGAAAATATTAATTAATCGTACTTACCACGTGATAATTCTGTTAACCCTACAAGTCAATTCTTGCTTTGATGTTGACGTTGGATTATTATGATTATTATTATTATAATTATTATTCCATATCTTAAAGAAGGTAGTACTACTTTATTACTTTTTGCCGTTTTACTCCAAAAGCCTTTCCACTTCCTTTCCTCTTGGGAAATCACTACGCATAGCCTTGAGGACAAAGAATTTGTGCGTAAGTAGACTTAGTCCAAACTAAGACCATTTTTTTTTAATTTCTCCGTGGGAGAGTGGAACTGACATCAAGAGATGAAAATCTGTTCTTCACACGAAATACGCCAATCTATCAAAATGGCCGATCACTGGCAGAAAAGAAATCACGTGCGAGAAAAGGCGGGAAAATGAGAAAGCAGAAGTTAATGAATGCCTTTGTTCTTAAGGAAAATAAACCCATGAAATCAGAAGAAGAACAAACAGCAAAGAAATAATGTCCGGTGGTTGATTTAATCCATTTTTATCGAAACATCTTATAGCCATGAAAGACGTCAATGATACCAAAAGCAGTCTACTTAATGCATATGCCGAATATGTTATTACAAGTTTCTGAAATGACCTACTCTCCATAGTAAAAGTTCATTATAAGATTCTTTATTGATGTTTACGGTCTGTCAGCGTACTTCATCTAACCAAGTTCCAGCACATTGCTAGAAGAATGTGGTAGAAAAATATTATATGATAAGCGAAACAATCTAATCTAAATTTATTTATAAATGGAAATTTGTCTGTGTGTGTGTCTCTGTGTGTGTGTCCGTTACCTATAGACTCCGAAACGGCTGAACCGATTTTCTTGAAAATTTACACAATTGTACTATAAGCGTCTGCGAGTGTTCTTAGCTAGGGTTTGTATCAAGGTACTCCCGATAAATATCGAAAATCGATAATCGAAAAAATCGGGTTATAGAAGGAGTGGTCCGATTTTAATCAAATTTGATACACTCATAGACAAAGACATAAGAAACGATATTCAGAAGTTTCAAGGTTGCATTTCTTACAATAGTGCAGAAAATCGATAATATATATATATGTAAAAGGCAAGATGTTTGTGTGTGTGTTTGTTTATCTGCCTCTATGTCTGTATTTTTTCAGCCCTTTTATTTTAGTTTTTGCTTCGGGTTTGGCTCTAAGTAGGTACAATTGTACTTCTTAGTCTCAGCCATGAAACCATTTACTCAGAGGACTTATTTAGCCTTCAAAATTCAGTTTACGACGAAAAAAACTTATTTGATATCAATACCAGTAAATCCAAATTTGACTTACATCCATTCGTTTTTCTTTCAATCTACGGTTTCGCTTTGACTGGAAACAACTATTGCTTTTTAGTCTTTTTTGAGTCTGATCTCCAGGACCATGGATTAGTTTTAAAGCTTTCATTACACCCGAGCAACGCCGGGCTATACTGCTAGTTTGGAAATAAACTGATTCTTATATAAAGGTTATACTGAGGCAAATCAATTTTAAAACAGGTTTTAAGGTTTGTATTACTGCTTATATTGTGTTATACTTTTAGGGAAAAAATAGAACGCAAACCAATATATTGTTAAAATATAAACGACCATTGTTTTCTTATTTTGAACTATAGTGTTTACAGACTCAAATAGAAAAGACCAATATTAAGTTATCCCCAAACCAAGTAAATGCTTCTTAAAACAATATAAATAACGTTAATCTACTTATAAATAACCCTAATCTACTAATGACAAGTTTTTCTTGCCATCTTAAACCATATAAATAACCCTAATCTACTTAACAAAAAAGAGATTTAATAACCACATGCTGCTGTAGAAAGAAAAACTTCTTAGACCCCGACTGATATAGATTCCTTTATACGTTTACCCTTTTCTTTCTCTCTTTTTTTCTCTCTTGCTTCATCATTCCCTCATTTTCCCTCTTTCTTTTTTCTTTCCCCTACAAATATTACTATTAATTAGGAATTAGGTCCGTTTGATTTCTTCACAATGTTTTCTAATATTTTTTCATTTTTTTAATTTTAACCTTGAATTTTAAATTTTTATTTTTACTTTAGTATTTTACTTTTAATTTTTTATCTAGTTGTAATCTTAGAATATTTAAATTTTTTACTTTTTATGAAAGATGCACCTTTGATTTCTTCTCCCTGCATTTTAATACCTTTAATATTTTTTATTTTTTAATTCAAATTTTAAATTTTAATTTAATTTTAAATTTAAATTTTTATCTACATGTAATCTTAGAATATCTAAATTTTTACTCTTTTTATTAAAAAAACAGTAACTTAACTTTATAAGAATTAATTCTCATGAACATCGAGTGAACTTAAATTCAAATCTATTAATAAATATATATATATACACACACACAACTGTCTTTATTATAAAAGAGGGAACATATATATATATATATATATATATATATATATACACACACACGCACAATGGTCTTTATTATAAAAGAGGTAACATATATATATATATATATATATATATATATATATATATATATACACACAATGGTCTTTATTATAAAAGAGGTAACATATATATATATATATATATATATATATATATATATATATATATATATATCTCCAACGTTTTTAGCACGAATCTGAGTGTCTGAGTGTCATACATTATGCAATCATCAGGTGCCTATTATGAACTGACCGTTTTTCAACTTGAATTATTATTTTAGGTATTAGCGTTGCTTAAGTTAAGGTCGTTATAAATCGTGTGCGCCAATATTTTTATTTATTAAATGTATAATTCATCGAGGTTTAAGTTTGAGTCTGGTTTAACAACATATTAACCTCTATGGGTTACTTAATGCCAAAAAGATGGGGTTTAAATTATTTTTAATGTTCTGTTATAGTGAGAAGGTTGATTTAATCAGATTTTGATAATAAAAAAATCATTTTAGAAAACTAGAGATATCTTCTAGTCTTTCATTAAAAAATGTATTGCTGGCAATAATTTTTTCCTTCAAAAATGTGCGATGGCAATAATTTCTTTTTCCTTCAAGATGTGTTATGGCAATCTTTTTTTTTTCTTTCAAAAATGTATTGTTGGTAATATTTTTCCTTCAAAAATGTATATTTTTTATAAAGTCTACTTTCATGTATATATTTCGATAAAAGTCTATTCTTATAATTTCATAATATTTTAACCCCAGTTTAGGGGTCAACTATTTGCCCATAGCTGGGACCCTAACAGGTGCTATCACTCTAGGTAAGAGTGGATATGAAAACAACAGCAATTAAGAGTCGGTTCCATGCTTCTCACAATCTCCCAATTAGAGGCCTTGCTGCCGGATGCAGTTTACCGTCGTACCCTGGACCATCAGTGAGGTCTATACTGAAACTATAAAATGGAAACTAAAATCGTGGGAGAAAAGAAACTATTATTTTCGATTCAGAACTATTAATCGAACGACCAAGGCTACAGAACCCAATCTGTTCTGCTATTTAACCCATAGCTGGAGAGAGAAGAGACGGTTTAATACCTTTCCCAAGGGTATTTGCGCATAAGTGAATGCAACGAACTCAACTGGAATTCGAACTCGACTCTCCCATTTCTCGTTCCGAGCTGATATTCTACTGAGTAGTAAGATCAATCCTCACCGGGAGCACATACAAAGTTCAACATTAAATAATCCTGCAAGGATTGGCATGCCATAATTTTAACCAACCCAATATGCAGTTATGGTATTGAGACAATTATATGTATATCTGTGCTGGTTACAGTCAGAATATTTCATTCTGTTTGTAATGATGTCTTTAGGAATTGCCATCATCCGAACCCACTCAGCTCTTTTTTAATTTCTGTTTGCTTAAGACAAGCATTTGCGTACCGAAGTAGTAATTAGCCTTTCGTGGTTGACGATAAGAATGCATGGAATTGAAAAGAATGGGCGTAAGAAACGGTAAATCAATAATGAAGACTAAGATAAGCAACACATCTTTGGTATCGGAAGCCGATTCCATTGAATTATGCGATCAAGGCTGCGAGTGGAAGTCATTTTAAGGAACAATCTAACAATAAAAAAAGAAACTGCTGTTGTGTTTTCAGCAGCCAATATCTTACGTTAAACTCCCGTTATAATTAAAAGCACCAGAAAAGGCGATTTCAGTGGCAACCAGGCTGGAAGGAAATTTCTAACTTCAAAACCAGATGGATAGCTTCAATCAGGCTATCCTGCCAGAGACACGCTATAGCCGCAGGACATGTCATGTCTCTACGGTTCTTATCAGTTACGGGACTCGTGATGGTAAGAGCGATGTGTGTGGTTTTAGCCAATGAGTATTCTCCCTGCAGCCAAAATTCGTACTTGACCCTGCAAAAGTCTAAATAGGGTTCTTCGGTTCAGTAAGACATCGTGCATTCAAACTATGCATGAACGGAGGTTGAATTCCCCAAACCTGACAAAATAACCGAATTTATTTAGGATTTTCTTCTTAGCCGAGTCGAAAATTTGACTACGACTTTCGAATGTATTTGATTAGACTTAGTTTCAGTTAACCTGTTTTGTTTTATTTTTCATCATTCCACCCCAAGCAAGGCTTTTTTACTGCCACTGTTGTGCAGGTGGTTACATAGAAAAAATGATAAGAAAGAGGGGTAGGTTATAAGGGGTGTCAGGAAAAAGATAAGAATACTTGTGTGAGAGAGGTGGAGTGGATGGAGAAAAAAAGAGAAAATAGATGACTATTGACCTTACATTTTCTTCTTGGAGAATGTAGCTGTCGAGGAAGCAAGTATACGGAAGGGAATTCCACAGGCGGGAAGTGCGAGAAAAGAAACTGTTAGAGTAGAAATTGCGATTACATTTTATCAGTTTCACTGTAAAAGGATGGGACCTAGTTGAAAGTCTAGTAGCTCGTGTAAATTCATACATAGGCGGCACCAGTGAGCTAAGTTCTTTGGAGAAAAAGCCGTGAAAATATTTGTAGAAGAGGCACAGGGAAGCTATATATATATATATATATCACGCCGGTGAGCGAGCGAGTGCGGCCGAGCTGCCAAGTCGGTATCGATCACATTACAGATTCTCCTTTGGATTTTGTTAAGAAAGCAACCCCACCAAGCAAAAAAACGTGTAGATGGAGTACGTTTTATTTAAAATGATTTGAATCACTGGCATAAAAAAAATCAATTGAAATGATGTCGAGACACTAAACATGTTTTTTAGTGTCCTGGACCCGGTTAAGAGTCCAACAAGAAATAATACAAAAGCAACCAAAATAGGAAATCAAGATATATATATATATTAAACACAGCAAAATACAAATACTTGGAATTCTGTTAGCAGAACGAGAAATGCGGGTTAGGTAGTTGACAAGTTTATTCGTTGAAATGCCAATAATATTCAATGCCAAAAAATTCATTCTTAGCAGCGAAAATACAAGAAATCTCGAATAAGAACTTAATGATTTTTTGTCAATTCATTACGATAAATAGTTTCCCTTAAACTAAGTTATTAATTTTCCTTCTATAATCTTAATTTTATTCACGAAATATTTTTTATCTGTCTGTTTCCATAGCTAAAGGATAGCAAAAGTTATAACCATGAAACTATCTCTGATCACTAAATAAATAAATTCTAGGGTATATTTTCACATATTAGAATTCAGAAACATTTTCGATAATCTCTAGTTAGTCAAGTGCCGTACGTGAAACACGCTTGGGCGATTATGTCTCGAAAGAGACATGACTGACTGGACAGAAGATTATCCCGCAGTAGGTTGCCTCTGTTTCTGCGGTAGACTGGTTGCCGACCAAGGCTATAGAAACCAATCTGTCCTGCTATTTAACCCATAACTGGAAGGAAGAGACGGATTAATACCTTTCCCAAGGGTATTTGCGCGTAAGTGAATACAATGGATTCAACTGGAATTCAAACTCGGCTCCCCGGTTTCTCGTTCCGAGCCGATATCCACTGTACCACAAGGCATATCCAGCGCAAATGACGCCATTTTAATTAGAATTTAATTAAATTTTTCGTAAATTATTTTCTTACCTAAATAATATATTTTTAAGTTCCTATTAATGTTAACTGAAAGTACACATTTTGAAGTGCTTGCATGTAAAATGTTTCAAATAAAGATTTATATTTAATATATTTTTGTTAATTTCAAAATAGGGTATGGTATGGTTAGTAGTGGTGTAACTTTAATTGATGGTTAGTGTTCCAGGGTTAAAGGAAAGAAACGACTTAAACTGACTTGAAACGACAGAAATCGATGCAACTTTACGACAAAACACCCCATGTTACTTACTCCTGACCTTGTGCTTTCGGGTTACTATTTAGTTTGATCCCTATAAAATTTTCGGGTTAATACTTACTTTGATCCTACAAATTTCTCTTTACACGTACTTCAATTTTCTGGAAGCTTGTAAAACTGCACTCAGACCCTCTCATCGCCCAGAAAGACGCTAACATCGGTAAGCGTGGTGTCATATGTGGTTGAATAAGTTTGTGTCACGATCACGAGTCCCGTAACCCATAATGGTCGAAGGGGCACCATATGCACTGCAGCCGCAGTAGAAGTGATGTGTCTTTTTTTTTTTTAATCGTATCGCCCCGAGCAAGGCGGTAACGCCATTGATGTGCAGGGGGCTACGTAATAGAGAAAAGATTGGAAAAGAGAAAACCGGAAACCACATCCTAAACAGGGAACAAGGGATGAGCCTCTTAACCTGTTCAATGGACGTGGGTGGAGTGTAAACCGAGCGATAGATAGATCTATTTACTCCAATTGAGAAAAAAAAGTGAGCAGATTGGAAAAGAGAAAACCGGAAACCACATCCTAAACAGGGAACAAGGGATGAGCCTCTTAACCTGTTCAATAGACGTGGGTGGAGTGTAAACCGAGCGATAGATAGATCTATCTACTCCAATTGAAAAAAAAAGTGAGAAGATTGGAAAAGAGAAAACCGGAAACCACATCCTAAACAGGGAACAAGGGATGAGCCTCTTAACCTGTACATTTGGGCAAAATAGTTTAACGGAGGCCAATCTTCTCCAGGTTGGTTTGAATTCAGTGTTTTCCCTTCTCCTAGATTGGCTGCCAACCAAGGCTATAGAAACTTCTATGTCCTATTATTTACCTATAGCTAGAGAGAGATGAGGTGGATTCATACCTTTACTTCAGGTATTAGCACGTAAGTGAATGTAATGAGCTTTGCTGGCATTCAAACTTGGCTCTCCGATTCCTCAATCCAAGCCGCTATCCATTACTCCGCCGTGCCTCCATTTTGTCCTTGAAATTCATTTAAAACGCTATAAAAAGACTAGAAAACGAAAGGAATGAAAAACGACAAAAAACAGACATTCAAAAGAGAAGAAGAAGAAGCAGAAGAAGAAGAGGAAATCAAAAAAAAAGATAAAAGAAAAGAGATTAGAGGACAAGAAAAATTGAAAGAGAACATGGACACACAAACTAAAAAGAAAAAAAATCGAAAGAAAAAAACGGAAATAGAATAGGAAAATAGCTGAAAAAGAAGAAGAGGAAACTTTAAAAATATATAATTATAGGTACTCAACGGGGAAGAAAGGCAGGAAGAGTTAAAAGAAAGAAAAGGGAGACAGAAAAGATGAAAAATAAAGTAAAAAAAAATCGAAGAAAAGAAAAGGCCAGAAATGCAAAAGAGAATAACAGAGACTCGAAAGAGAAAAAGAGAAGAAAGTAAAAAAGAAAAGAAAAAAGACCAGAAATATAAACAAAGAGAATAAAAGAGAGATGGAAGAGGAAAGGGGGAGACAAAAAAGAAAAAGAAAACAGATTGGAAACAGAAAAGAGAATAAGAGATTCGAAAGAGAAAAAAAAAGAAAGGACCAGAAATAGAAAAAGGACTAAAAACAAAAAAAAAAAGACGAAAAGATAAAAGAAATCGAAAGAGAAAAGAAATCGAGAGAAAAGAAATGAAAAGATTAGAAATAAAAAAAAAGAATAAGAGAAATTTGGAAAAGAAAAGAAAAGAAAAGAAAAGAAAAGAAAAGAAAAGGAAGAAACAAAAATAAAAAGGGAAAAAAAACGAAACAAAAACAGATTGGACATAGAGAGGAGAGTAAAGGAGAGTGAAGCAACGCAAGAGAGAGTGGGGGAGCTGCTGAGAAAAAAAGGCAGGAAAAATGTGAAAAGAAAAAGCAGAGATATTAAAAAAATAACAAAAGAGGTGAAAGAAAAAAAATAGTCAGGGGAAAACTAATCAGTATCCATGGCGACAGTAATGACAATGACGGCAAAAATAATGGAGGTTTGGGGTGAGTAATAACACTGGGGCTGTGGCAATGAGTAAAACCAAAGGGAGAGTACACGTTCCTAGGGATACTGAAGTCTAATAATGAGGGGCTTTCATTGAAACGTGTTTCCTGAAACGAAGCTGGGTCCACACGCATATACCATTGATCAATAAGGCTGTTTACAGATCGTAAGGAGCCTAAACGGGAAAAGGTTGAGGCGCAACAAACCGAAAAGGGCGATTACTTTTTATTGAATATAATTCAACAAAAACGCTTTATTCAGAACACTTGAAAGAATTTCATTCAGTAATTTATGGAATTTAATTTTTTTTTTAAATAAACATTTTTTTCGTTAGAGCGCAAGAAAGTCAATAAACTCAGTGGGATTCAAGAATTTACTGATGTAATAATCCCAGCATGAATTCTGTTTTCTGTACGTTCAATATGTAAGTGAACATCAATACTTTGTAGTTCTTATTCGCCTTAAAACTTCCTCATGACTCATATTTTCTGTCTATGTTATTCTCAATATCTGTTAGTGGAACCACATGTTTGTTGCTACTCGTATTTTTGATTGAAGAGGGCATTTTTTTTATAGTTCCGATTCTCTTTAAAACTTCCTCATTATTCACATTTTCTATCCAGGTTATTCTCAATATCTGTGGAACTGCATCCCTTTTGCTTCTAGACTTTTTGCTTGTTAGGAGCATTTTCTTTAGAGTTCCTATTCTCCTTAAAACTTTCTCATTACTTACATTCTCTCTGTCTATGTGATTCTCAATATCTGTTTGTGGAACTACGTCTTTTTTGCTTCTAGTTTAATTGATTGTTAGGAGCATTTTTTATAGTTCCTATTCTCCTTAAAACTTCCTCATTACTCTCATTTTCTGTCCTTGGTATTCTCAATATCTCTTTGTGGAACCACATCTCCGTTGCTTCTAGTCTTTTAAATTGTTGGGAGCATTTTTTGTAGTTCCTATTCTACTTAAAACTTCCTCGTTACTTACATGCTCTGTCCGTGGTATTCCCAATATTCGTTGGCAGAAACATCTTTTTGTAGATCTCAATCTTTCGAATTGTTAACAACATTTTCTTGTAGCTCGTATTTCACTTAAAACTTCCTTGTTTCTCACATACTCTGTTCATGGTATTCCTAATATCCGTTGATAGAACAATATCTTTTGTTCCTTCTGGACGTTACCTATTGTTAGTAGCAGCTCATATTTAGTTTCTATTCGCGTCTTTACCCGAAATGGCTAAGAATTACTTTTTCTTCGTGTATAAATTACATAATGATGCATGCAACACCACTGCCGGATGGGAATAATCGGATGTCTAACCGTACTGAGGGGCTGTGATACAGCTAAACCGAACTGTTTGCGGATGACTATTTATGCTCTTGCCCGTCGACTGTACACTTTAGGGAAATGGTAGACTTTTAAAACAGTAGCTAATCACCGCTATTTACGCATCGTTCTTCAGCACTGACTTGAATATTTTTTTTTTATAAGCGTTTCACCCCGAGCAAGGCATGTCACTGCCACTACTGCGCAGGGGGCTACGTAGAGTGGAGAAAGGATGATTAAATATAGGAAATGTCAGAGGGTGGGTGATAGGCGGGTAAGGATACCGAGAATGAGGGTTGGGTAGATGAGAGTGTTGTGAGAATAATTGGGAGTTAGTGTGATAGGAGGTGTTTATTGACCCTACATTTAAACACCTGGAGATTGTAGCTGTCGGGAAAGCAGACTTGTGGAAGGGAGTTCCACAGGTAGGAAGCGCGAGAAAAGAAGCTGTTGGAGTAGAATTTACGGTTACATCTTATTTGTTTAACTGTAAAAGTGTGGGACCTAGTTGCTAATCTAGTATCTCGTGTAAATTCGTGCTTAGGCGGCACCAGTGATCTAACTTGGCTACTGATGTTTGCCTGCAGCGTCTGGGAATATGACAAGCTAGAAGTCTGCTTTCTTCCACCGTGCGCCGAGAGCTGAGATGTAGAATCTCCGAATGATGTCAAATCGGTCGGGTTTAAAACCCGGATGAAAGCAACCGTACTGATAAGCTGTGATAAAGCGAATGATGACTGTCTGTCGATGAATATATATATATATATATATATATATATATATATATATATATATATATATAAGCCATTATCAAAGAATAAATATTAACACACAGTAAACATAGAACATTTAAGTTATTAGCAAGAAAGAGAATTAAATTGAAGAGACAAGCCCATCCCTACCGTGGCGGATGGCTCAGACAGTGAAAATACACACACAATATATATATATATATATATATATATATATATATATATATATATATATATATATCAGCATGCGGTGGTAGGATAACTCTCTAAGAGAGCTCTAAATATATATGTATATAAATACATATACAACAAATACAAGAAAAAATTAAGGCAGACAAAAAAAATCACTATCATCAAACACAAAAACCAATTGAATCTGCTGAATCTGAGAAGCGAACTAGTTTTTAAATGTCGACATAGGAGCCGTTTTAAATTATGTTAAACTTTTAGCCCCTCATTCATTCTTTTGAAGTCTTTACACACATCACACTATACGGAATATATGTTGTTTATTTGTACCTTATTGTTATATGTGCCGAATTTTTTTTTTATACGGGTTTATATATGTCTATGGTATTGCTTACATATTTGTTTTTGCAGGTGTATGAGTGTATATATATGTGTGTTCGTATATGTGTATATATATGTGTGCGCGTACATATATGTGTGTACAGATATATGCGTGTGTGTGCGTACGCATTTAAGTCTGTGTGCGTGTGTGTGTTGTATGTGTACATATATAGGTTTTTTACATTACTAAAGTTATACTGTATTATAACTGTACTGTTGACCGAAAAATATACCTACATTATTAAGTTATATTGTATTATTATTATTGTATTGTTAACCGAATAATTAGTATAATTTTGATTCTATATTGGTGTGCTGGTATTTGTGATTACAACGGATTGATTAACTATTATCTCTTAAATATTTTTAATTTTTTAGATCCCAATTTCTTATCCTTTCACCGTTAATATATAATATTTATTCTTTAATTTTTTTTTATTTTCATTTTCTCCTATCATCTGTTCTTTCTAATTCAAATTTATTCCTCTCTTCCTTCTTTCTTTTTCTTCCTTTTTCGTTTACGCTTTAAGATACTTACCCTTTTCTCTCTCCTTCTCTCTCTCTCTCTCTCTCTCTCTCTCTCTCTCTCTCTCACACACACACACACACACACACACACACACCTACCCTCCTTTCTTTATGTTTCAAATATACGGGTCAGCAGTCTAACTGACTTGCTGAATGTATCTTTAGATTTAAGTTGACATCCGCTCTTACGCGTGCTCTTTGATTATATATTGCATATATATATATATATGTATATATGCTTATGTATGAATATGTGTGTGAGTACGCCGAACTGATGTAATGATGTATTTTTTCTTAAATTTTCTCTTTTAAGAAAGCGATCTCTACTTTTATTCCGTTGTTTTTTGTTTTGTTTTGTTTGTTTTTTTGGGGTTTTTTTAGGTCTTTGTGAATTTCATTCGTGTAAAACCTTCTGCACAATAAAGACGCAAGCTGATGATGGTTTGCCTGAAATAGGCCCATACTTCCGATTTACCATGAAATAGCGTGTCTACCTTAAATGTTTCCTATATATATATATATATATATATATATATATATATATATATATATATATATTAATCATATCACCCCGAGCAAGGCGGTAACGCCACTGATTGCAGTGGGCTACGTAAGAGTGAAAAGATTGGGAAAGAGAAAGCCGGAAACCATATCCTAAATAGGAAACAAGGGATGAGCCTCTTCACTCGTTCAATAGACGTGGGTGATACGTAAATGCCGGGGTAGCTACTGTTTACAATGTCTACCACTCCTCCAGAGTGCTCAATCAGAGTCTGAGAGCTTAAATACCATAGTGACTGGGTGGCCTAATAATTATGGACTGTAGTATATATATATATACAGACCATAATTATTAGGCCACCCAGTGTTTAAAAAAAGGATGTATTTCATACTATTTTTCTCGTATTTATTGCCAAGTGAATAATTGTAAATGAAAATAGAATGGTTCTTTTGTTAAAACGGCATAATATCAAATGAATTCATAAATATTTAATAATTACCTATATTGTAGTTTCATCAATGAAAGAATGAATAAAATTAAGGTGATTTGGACGAGTTCATCTTTGCTTCTTTGCCTTGTAAAATTTTGCAAAGTAATAATAACAAAACAACCATTCTATTTTCATTTAGAATTATCCACTTGGCAATAAATACTAAAAATAGTATAAAATACATAATTTCTTTTGAAAAACTGGGTTGGCCTTATAATTATGCCCAGTAGTGTGTATATATATATATGTGTGTGTGTGTGTGTGTGTGTGTGGATATATATAGCAAATCTACAGGGTGCGATGTGTAAATTGTCGCTATTTGCCTTGTAAAATTCAAAGAACCATTCTATTTTTATTTAGAATTATTCACTTGGCAATAAATACTAAAAATAGTATAAAATACATCATTTTTTTTTTTAAACTGGGCTGGCCTAATAATTACGGCCGTTAGTGTATATGAGGACACCGTTATGATAATTCTCACTTGTCAAATAGCCTAACATGTGAGAACTTAATAACGGTGTTCTCACGAAATCTCGAAGACGGCATGAATCTGCTCAGATATGTTGCCCTAGATATCTCCAAAGCGTTTGACAGAGTCTGGCATGCTGGCCTTCTATGCAAGCTGCGAGATTATGGTATAACTGGACAATTGTTTGACCTTATCCAGCCATTCCTTTCAAATCACACAATGAAGGTAGTATTGAACGGATATGCCTCTCTATACTATCATACGAATGCGGGTGTCCCTCAAGTCTCTATTCTATGTCCTATGCTTTTCTTTATCTACATTAATGATCTCCCAGCTGTAATAAGATCCCAAGTAGGCATATACGCTGACGACACTACACTTTACTCTCGTATCGATCAAAAATCGGCTGAGGCTGACAAAGCAAATCTCGCTGCCGAGCTTGAAAAGGGCCTCCGATCCGTGGCGGACTGGATCGTGAATTTTAATGCTTCCAAAACGAAGCTGCTGTCTATTAACTGTCGAGGAAGCAAGTATGTGGAAGGGAATTCCACAGGCGAGAAGTGCGAGAAAATAAGCTGTTGGAGTAGAAATTGCGATTACATTTTATCGGTTTCACTGTAAAAGGTTGGGACCTAGTTGCTAATCTAGTATCTCGTGCAAATTCGTACCTAGGGGGGCACCAGTGATCTAAGTTCATCGGAGCAGAAGCCGTAAAATTTTTATAGAAGAGGCACGGGGGAGCCACGTCACGCCGGTGAGAGAGTGAATGCAGCCGGGCTGCCAAGTCGGTATCGATCACATTACAGATTCTCCGTTGTATTTTGTCAAGAAGCCCAAGGAGAATAGCAGGATCACCCGACCAGATGTGGCAGCAGTATTCAATACACGGGTGGATGGTAGAAAATTACGCAATATCCATGAAAATAAAGTTTTCGATTCATCACAAAGTTTTTGTTGTGTTGAATTAAGATTGAATAATGAAAGTTTTATTTCTACGCTCATTTAAAAAGTAAAATTAAAATTTTGACGTTTTCAATTTTAGTGCAGATAAAGGTAGATATGACTATTGCTTTGTTTTATTTTTTAATTTAATTTTTCTAATTTTTTACATTTTAAATTGTAAAGATCTTGACGAATGGCGAATTGTGTCAGGTAATACCGAACAACATTATTCTCTCACCTTCTGAGATCTCAGACAAGTTTTTTATATTTTCATCGCTAGAAACAATAAAAAAAAAATGCAATAAATGAAAAATGCAATCAAAGAATTAATCATAACTGAATTTTAATGAAGAAAAATAAACATATTTGGTTCACCTGTAGAATTGGCACTCCAGAAACTTCCACGTCTAGAATCATCACTTTGTACTTAACTTGCAAGTAGCTAATAATGTAAGGGTTAAAGATACAGGTTGTAAATTACTAAACAGAATACAGGAATAATAGAATAATAGATAACCAGAATAATAGAATAAGATAATACCAGAATAATATTTTTTTTAAGTTTATATACGAAATAGGAATTATCTCTTTACCCTAAGTTTTTCAATTTATGCAACCAAACAATTTTTAATTCCCCATCAGTGTTTTAAATTCATGTTCCTAAATATTTTTAATTAAAATTATTCTTCATGTTTTTATCTAATGCAGTGAGATGCCCTATTACTACGTGATTTATCTGCTTTCTGTGAGGTATTCCCTCTGTCTGTTCTACAAATATTTTCATGGTTTCTGCTCCGACGAACTTAGGTCACTGGTGCCGCCTCCACAAGAATTTACTCGTGCAACCAAACTGGCAACTAGGTCCCATCATTTTACAGTTAAATCTACCAAATGCAGCCGAAAATTCTAATCCATCAGCTTCTTTTCTCGCACATCTTATTAGCATGGGACAGGCTAGCCTCCCAGAGAGTAAAATACTACGCCTCCTTGGCCTTACACTCTCGGCGGACCTCAAATGGAATGACTATATTGAATCCATTGCCAAATCTGCTGCTATGAAAGTGGGCTCCCTGTGCAGGGCCCGGAAATTTTTCCCACCTGAATCTATTCTGCACATATACAAATCTACCATCCGCCCGTGTATTGAATACTGCTGCCATATCTGGTCGGGTGCCCCTGCTGCTCTCCTTGGGCTTCTTGACAAAATACAAAGGAGGATCTGTAATGTGGTTGATACTGACTTGGCAGACCGGCTGCAGCCGCTCTCACACCGGCGTGATGTGGCTTCCCTGTGCCTCTTCTACAAGTACTTTCATGGCTTCTGCTCCGATGAGCTTAGATCACTGGTGCCGCCTAAGCACGAATTTACACGAGATACTAGATTGGCAACTGGGTCACACCCTTTTACAGTTAAACAAATAAGATGTAACCGTAAATTCTACTCCAACAGCTTCTTTTCTCGCGCTTCCCGCCTGTGGAACTCCCTTCCACAAGTCTGCTTTCCCGACAGTTACAATCTCCAGGTGTTTAAATGTAGGGTCAATAGACACCTCCTATCACACTAACTCCCAACTATTCTCACAACACTCTCATCTACCCAACCCTCATTCTCGGTATCCTTACCCGCCTATCACCCACCCTCTGTCATTTCCTATATTTAATCAGCCTTTCTCCACTCTACGTAGCCCCCTGCACAGTAGTGGCAGTGACATGCCTTGCTCGGGGTGAAACGCTTATAAAAAAAAAAAAAAAACTTCCCGCTTGTGGAACACTCTTCCGTATATTTGCTTTCCTGACGGCTACAATCTCCAGAAATTTAAATGCAATGTCAATTCCCATCTCTTGTTCAATTGACTCCAGTCCTTTCTACATCACCCCGTGTATCTTGTTCTTTTCTTTTCTCTCTACCTTCACAACTATCTTCAATCCTGTGTTCACATCCTTCTCTTGCCCTTTCTCTAACACCCCCAGTGACTGGTTCGTCTTTCTCTTCACTCTCCTCCTGCCTAAAACTTTAACTCTCTTATGTAGCCCCCCTGCGCATCAGCGGCGGTACCGCCTTGCTTAGGGTGAAACGATTAAAAAAATACATTAGTGCTTCAGAAAAAAGGAATCTCAAAACTAGTTTAGAATAATCCGTTAAAAACAAGGTAGGCAGAAATAAGCTGAAATCACGTAAAGGTAACATTATTTGGTTTAACCCACTCTTCAGTTGTAACTTCCAAGCTAACATTGGTAAACTCGTCCTTAACTTAATTCCCAAATATTTTTGCCATTCACCCACACTAAAAGATCTTCAAGAATAACAGTTATAATTGCGTTAAGAACATAGATAAATATATTTCGCAATATAATACTATTATATCAAATAAACACTTGGCCCACATAAACAACATCCGTCATCCTACTAATAATTACAATGTTCCTTTTAAATATAATTACAACTGCCGAAATAATAAAATCTGTTCGCTGAATGGCCAATGTATGTCCGAAAGTATTGTTTATAGAGCTCGAATTCATTCGGATGATAATGATGTTAAATTTTACTTTGGAAATACTTCTAACAGGTGGAAGATATGATTTAACAATCCCATATTGCCTTTAAACAACAGTAAAATTACTACTTTATATTGGAAAATTAAAAAACAATTAGAAGAACCCAATTATTACCTGGAATATCGTAGCTAAATCTAAACCTTACAACGGAAAAGGAGATAGAACTAACTTATGCCTTTTAGAAAAACTTGTCATCTTAAACCATATTAATAATCCTAATTTACTTAAAAATTAAAAAAAACAAGTGATTTAATGACATGCTGTCATAGAAAAAAATACTTAAATTCTTAGACCCAATTTGATATAGATTACTCTAACGTTTGCCCCTTTCTTTCCATCTCGCTTCCTTACTTTCCCCTTTCTTTCTTTCTTTCTTTCTTTCTTTCTTTCTTTCTTTCTTTCCCCCACCCCCAGAAAATATTATTTTTAACAATTATGAATTCCGTCCCTTTAACTTTCACTCCCTGCATTTGTTTATTTTTCAATTTTAAATTTTAAATTTTAAATTTAATTTTTTAATTTTTATTTTTATTTTTATTTTATTTTTTTATCTAAATACCCTTGGAAAAGGTATTAATCCGTCTATTCCCTCCAGTTATGGGTTAAATAACAGGGCAGATTGGGTTCTATAGCCTTGGTCGGCAACCAGACTACCACAGAAAGCAATGGCAACCTACTGCGGGATAATCTTCTGCCCAGTCAGTCATGTCTTTTTCGAGACATGATCGCCCAAGCGTATATTACGTATGGCACTCAACTGACTGACATATAATATTAGAATATTTAATTTGTCTAATTTTTATGTTTTATCATTCACGCCCCTATGCAAGGAGAAGAAATCATATATTTAGTATTTGTAATATTTTTTATTTTATATTTTAATTTTGAATTTGCATTTTTATCATTATCTAATCTTAGAGTATTTAGATTTTTAATCTTGTTATTAAAAGAGCAGGAACTTAACTTTATAAGATTTAATTCCCATGAACACCGAGTGACCTTAAATTAAATTCTATTAAGGTGTCAGTTTGAAATATGAACCTGATGCTTGCATAACGCATGAAACTCCGAGTCGTGCCATTGACGCAGTACAGTATGTATATTTATAAATACCTATATTTATAAAGATAGATAGATAGATAGATAGATAGATAGATAGATAGATAGATAGATAGATAGATAGATAGATAGATGAGGAATGTTGAAGAGTTCTCGGTCTAACCAAAATGTGATACAAAAAGTATTTGATGATCGGTCATTTCAGTGCGTGGGCCAAGGACTTTTCAGTACGTCAGTACGTCACCTGTTTATATATATATATATCCGTGTGTGCTTGAATATTCTATATTTATGCTGAAAGAATGCCGATTATCGGAGATAGAGCGTTTATAGATTTAACAGGATTAACGATTTTATAGATTTAAATAAGATTAAGTTGATAGATAGATAGATAGATAGATAGATAGATAGATAGATAGATTGCTTCCTGGGCAATTTCATTTTAAATGTGTGTTTTCCTTCCTAACCACTTTATTTTTCACCAGCAATAAGAATTTCTGCTTGGATTGTTCCGATAAATGGTTCGATCATCCGTTAAAAAATCGCTGTTTCTTAATTCTACAAATGGAAAATCTTTGCAAAATACATTTGCCACCAGCCCTTCCGTGCATCCGTATTTGGCGGCTGGCTGACTCACGCTAAATGAAAGGGTTTCAATGCCAACTCTTGCTCCGCAATCTGTCGGCTATATAGCGCCGAATATCCCTCCCGCTCAGAAAATCTCTTCGCGGGAAGGTTCCTGGGGCGATCTCGGATACACGATGAGTCCGCTGACTGATAAACCTCATCTTCTTTGACGGCGAGAACGTTTTAAACCGAGAAAATTCCAAGCAGAAAAATCCTTCCTTTTTCCACACGTAGTTAGTATCGTGCTTTCAGTTGCATTATTTACGACGGTTTGACGCTAGCATGTTGTAAGTGGATTTTTCCAAAATGAGAATAAAACGCTTTCGAAATAAAAATTTAAAAAATTCTGAATAACAATTTTTTTTTTTTTATGAAAAGAATTTGATGGAGAGAGGTAACTTCGTAAAATTCCTTTGTAACAAAATATTTGTTATTTTTCATCGTCGATCCGTCTACGACTCCAATCGTCGTGGAGACCTGGCAGCAGAAGATACAACCTTTAATTCCTTCTCATGAACCTTTCAGTGGCTTTTTCAAATAGCCCATCTCAGATTCCAAACTTTTGACCGACAGCGGAATACCACAGAATATAGTGCGGGTCATTCTCGGTCCGTATACGATACACTCAGGATTTGAATTCCTTCTCCAAGAAGAGTGTGCTCTGTTATATATAGGCTGAGAAGAAGAGATTAAACGATCTTCATCAGGTTTTGAACTCAGAATGTTTCCTTTTCCTAGACTGGTTTCCACCCAAATCTACAGAACCGAGTCTGACTTGCTATTTACCCGTAATTGAGGGGTCAAAAGATAGATTTCATACCTTTCCCAGAGGTTTTAGCACATAAGTGAATATGATCCGACTAGAATACGAACCCGGCTCTTCGGGTTCTTAATCCAAGCCGTTATCCACTATTTCACAGTGCCCTGTAGAGTTAGCATATTTCAAAATAAAAAAAAACTGTCAAATTTCACCTCTTTTAATCCTAAAGTACGATTATATTGGAACAAGCACACAATGTACGATAATATGTATATACGTTGAACATTCAATGAGCAGGTTATATATATATATATATATATATATATATATATATATATATATATATTAGTCATCCACATTCTAGCCTGTTTCGCTGCATCACAGCTCATCAGTGTGGCTAGACATATCCACTTGCTTCTGGACGATATATATATATATATATATATATATATATATATATATATATATGCGTGTGTGTGTGTCGTATATTTGGGCAGCAATCTCTTTTTTATGCAGGTTTCATTAAAAAAAACAGACATGGTTTGATGGTTAAGTTTTTCTGTAATTTTTCATGTGATCTTATGATTTTTTTCTTTTGAGGGCATAAATTATATAAAAATTGTCTAAATGTTTTGTTTATCCGAGTGCTTTCGGCTATACTTCTAGCCATTTTCGAGCATGAATGTTATTTTACACCTAAGTGAATGTATGTGATGTTATGTATAATGTAGAGTTGTGGTATGTATCATGTACCGAACACGGTAAACATCTCGTTCGCATGTTCGTAGTTGATGTTATTGAGTGTTGGGGCTTTCGTTTATATATATATATATATATATATATATATCCAGGTAAAGAGGACCCAAGTTTTTACTATTTTGAATTCTCTTTTTTTTAAAAAGTGCACAAGACAATAAATGAAAATCATTTTCACAACTAACATTGCCTGATGACGAGATAGAAATCTCGAAACATAGAAATTTCCATGTCACAATGTATTTTTTATTTTTAATATATATATATATATATATATATATATATATATATATATATATATATATATATATATATAAATTAGAGCCCTGAATAAGTTCTCGCTGATTTTTTTAAAATTTATCAAAAAGAAACATGAAGTATTGTCCATAGCTAGCCACTATTTTAACTCGAAATGTTAACAGAATCATATATTTAACATTTCGATCTCGGTGTGACGTCCTAGAACCGCATTACAAGTTTATGAACTGCGTTTGCTATTTGGTAACTGTTATCGTTGCTTAGCAAAGTTTTACGTTAACACAAGACAAAATCGTCTTTGATGGTGGATGTTTTTATGTTAACGTCCTTGTAACCTCTCTGAAGATGGCTCATTCGAGCCGAAAGCTTAGAACCAACTTAATAAAAAACTATTCAAATGTTGGAGAATTTTTGTCTTTATTTGTACCTGAAATTAAACCCAAAATACGATGTTTGGAACGGCCCATGATTAAACATAATAGACATTCATTGTCTCATATATATATATATATATATATATATATATATATATATATATATATATATATAGTTTATAAAGGAAAACTCAACACGTCATAATATGGCGTGTTGAGTTTTCCTTTATAAACTTCATATCGCTCTGGTTAACATCCATCGAGCTTTCTATATGGATTTACCTATTAGTAATTTATATTAAGGGAATCTTGTTGGATTATCCTCACCGTTTACAGACTGACAACTATATATATATGTTACGGTTGGTGAAGATTCCTTGACTTAACCAAGATGGAACCAAATATGTTTGATGTTTAGTCATTTAGTCAGATGTTGAAATGTATCAGACTGGGGACTTTTCAACACCCCTCTGTGTGTGTGTGTGTGTGTGTGTGTGTGTGTGTGTGTGTGTGTGTGTGTGTGTGTGTGTGTGTGTGTGTTATACGAGGAAAACTTAAGTGAAAATTAGGAGAGTTAACTTTTTTTTTCAGTTTTAGCTCATTTTATTTTATATTAAGTCCTTTAGTAGTAATTATAACAAATATTCTTTTAAGTTTAGATACATTCTTTTCAATTGTATTTGTAATTGTGACAGAGTTAATGGATAGAACAATATATTTTTATTGTTTTGGTTTGTCAGAGTGAACCGCTCTTATATTTTAAAATATTTTATGATCCTTTTGTCCCTCGTTGAAGATGAAATAATTCTAGTATTGGAGTTTCAAAGTATTTTCAATGCATTTCTTCTCATGTAAATAAGTGCTCTTAAATAGAATCCAATGATTGTTCCAGATTTTATTTTTTTTGTTATGGTGAGAATGGAAATTTATGAGATCATTTTTATTTCTTGATTTGCGATGGGCACTAAGTTTTAGTTTATTGTTAAAGTAACATGATAAAGCAAAAGTATTTTTTGGTTCCAATTCATAACTACATTCTCATTTTATCTACAATGTCAGATAAATCCCATCCTCCAGGATATATCAATAGAATCAATAGAGTGTCATCAATATATTGACAGTTGATTATTTGACAAAATTTCACTCTGTATATATATATATATATATATATATATATATATATATATATATAAATTATATTTTAGAACATGTACAAAATTTTATATATCCACTACAAATCGTACATTTGTTTCGACATTGAAACTACAACGTCTCCTCAAGTGGGATGTTGGTGGGGGTTAGTGATAACCCCCACCAACAGACTTATTCCCTTATCACTAACCCTCATCAACATCCCACACAACTCACCAAATATAAGAAAAGAGGCTTTCCATTCCTATCCAAACCACCTGAGGAGACATTGTAGTTTCAATGTCGAAACAAATGTACGATTTGTAGTGGATATATAAAATTTTGTACATGTTCTAAAATATAATTTATAATAAATATTCAAATCTCTATATATTATATATCGAGCACTGTTTTAAATTAATATTTTGGACATTGTAAAAAATGCTTTCTTCGTTCCTTATTCACTCTGATATACATATATATATATATATATATATAGACAGTCTTTGTTGCTCTACACTGTCTTTGCTGCTCTACTTTCGGATTGAGCGTTTTAGTGTTAGGGTTTTCGTCTTGGGTTTCGTCGAGTGCTTGACTTTTTGTTCATGTACTTCGTTTGTTTCTTTTTTTACTTCCTCTTCTTTTCCTTCCGAGTTCGTCCTCGGTGGGTTGTACAAGACGATTTAAATTATAGCCTAATTAGTTTCGGCAGAGTTAGTTCTCTTACTATTGGTATTTTTCTTACTATAGTTAATATTATATATATATATATATATATATACACACACACACACACACACACACACACACACACATATATATATATATATATATGTGTGTGTGTGTGTTTGTGTATATATATATATACATATATATATATATATGTGTATATATATATATATATATATATATATATATATATATATATAAACTTATTTATAAATGGAACATTGTCTGTGTTTGTGTGTGTCTGTGTGTGTGTATCCGTTACCTACAGACTCCAAAACAGCAAAGAAAGAGCGAAACTTTTAAGACATTCTATATACAAAAACAAAATAAATAACCGGTTTCGTCCCAGATCTCTGTAAGTTTAATTTCTTGGAAATTTAGAAAATAAAAGAAAATTCTACTGAAAGGGGGAAAGAGAAATATACAAAAGAACTAGAGTCCAACGACATTCAAACCCAACAAGCAATCTCTCTGCTTACAGAAAAAAAGACTCGCGATATTTGATGTAGAGAACTATTCAATGAAGAATGGAGATAGTGCAATTGTGCTCTTGGAAGTTGTTGAATTTAATGTATTGTAAAAAATTTTACAATACATTGGGTTCAACAATTTCTAGGAGTGCCGTTGCACTATCTCAATGAATTATATGACAACGACATAGCTTTTTATTTTTATTTGAATTTAAGTTGTATTTGGTTGGTTTATTTTGGCCGGTAAATCCATATGTACATTTTTTGAACACTGTCCCAACTAAAAAGAAATCTGTTGTACATATCCAAGAAAAATATATTAATAATAATAAAAAAAAATTAATCGCAAGAACTTGTCAGTCTTCTTCAACGATAAAATCAATTGGAGTAGATAGACTAAACTATCGCCCGGTTCACACTCCACCCACGTCTATTGAACAGGTGAAGAGGCTCATCCATTGTTCCCTGTTTAGGATGTGCTTTCTGTCTTCCAATCTTTTCACTCTTACGTAGCCCCCTGCACATCAGTGGTGTTACCGCCTTGCTCGGGGTGATATGATTAAAAAAAAATGGACTCCAGAGTTTTTAAATTATTTAAGGAGTGCGCCTTTTCTCTGTAAGCAGAGAGATTGCTTGTTGGGTTTGAATGTGGTTAGACTCTAGTTCTTTTGCATATGTTTCTCTCCCCACAATTTCATTAGAATTTTCTTTTATTTTCTATGATTAAATTTTTCCGAAATTAAACTTGAAGAGATCTGGAACGAAACCGGTTGTTTATTTTAGTTTTTAATGTATAGAATGTCATCAAAATTCTGCTTATTCCTTGCTGTTATTAAATTTTGTACCACCAAGAATCTTTTCAAATATTTATATATATTATCATCCGCAGACCGATCTGTTTCGCTGTATCACAGCTCATCAGTACGGTTAGACTCCGATTGCTTTTTAACCCAGGATTGAAACCCGACCGAATTGGCGTCAGTTGGCGATTCTACCTCTGGGCTATGGGCGTTTGGTAGAAGAAGGCAAACTTTTTAGCGCGTATATTATTATTATACGCACCCAATAGCCAGAGCGCTCTAATTCATTTTACTGAATGAGCGATGCGGATATATATATATATATATATATATATAAAGAGAAACGAGACAAATTTTATTGAATCTCTTTGAAAATGCTTCTGGCATATAAATTCTTTTGTAATCTCGATTGTTAACGCTGAGACAGTCATTTGTTGTGCTGTATAAAAACGAGGATCGTTCATATCCGAAAAGTTAAATCTGAAAAATAAAGAAAAATAATTAAGCTAGAAAGACTTATAAAAAATTAACGGATTTTCTGTTCTAATATTTTGATGAATGTTAATTCTTAAGCTCATGGAAAGTTCTACGACGATGAAACATCTGTAGAAATTCCCCGATTGCATCGTTAAAAAAACTGAGCTTAACAACTTCAACAAGATTGGCATCAAGATCCTACCATTTTACCGTTGAAACAGTTAAATGTTACCTCCTCTTCTACTCTAATAGTTTCTTTTCTCGCACTTCCCACCTGTAGAACTCCTTTCCATTTACTTGCTTCCCTGATAGCTACAATCTCCAAAAATTTAAATGCAACGTAAATTGCTATCTTCTGTCTCCTTGAATCCCATTCATCCTTTATTCTTTCTTCTACATTAACCCTACTGTTTTGTGTTTTCTTTTTGTTTGATTTTTTTTTTTTTTTTTTTTTTTTTTTTCACTGCAACCCCTGCGCTCTAGTGGTGGTCTGGCCTTGCTTGGGGTGAAATGATTAAAAAAATGAATGCTGTTCGCTATTTATAAGAAGTGGGTACAAATGAATATATATAAACAAATGTAGACAGTCAGTTAAGTGCCATACGTGATACACGCTTGGGCGATCATGTCTCGAAAGAGACATTACTGACTGGGCAGAAAATTATCCCGCAGTAGGTTGCCATTGCTTTCTGCGGTAGACTGGTTGCCGACCAAGGCTATAGAACCCAGTCTGTCCTGCTATTTAACCCATAACTGGAAGGAAGAGACGGATTAATACCTTTCCCAAGTGTATTTGCGCGTAAGTAAATACAAGACAACATATCTTTTATTCGCTCATCAGGTGACGTGTCGTAGTGTAGGAGATATGTTCGAAAGTGACAGCGCACACGCACCGAGGAGTCAGAGGCGGCGCTCGTTCGCGGTTTTCCCTGTGTCTTTCTCGGTCTCGGTTCTGATCTCAAATGCTCACTAATTTCTGTCTCTTATATAAGCGACGAAGTCATATTCTGACTCATTGTTTGCATAATTTCAAGGCCTATATTATCTAACCTTGGCTACGCTGGTTTCAAAACAATCAAATATTCTCCTGACAAGGGGAATGATGTCCGCATTCTTAACTTTAACAAAATTAAATATTTATGAAAACAATGTCTATTTTTCTTTTGCTAGCCAGTTTTCATTTTTTTCGTTTTTTGCTGTCTCATAAAAATGCACTTCTTCACGAAATTATTCACCACCTCAGATAATCTACAACAGAAACAAGTTTAAAATTCTCAAAATAAGTCGTACACGCAATATGATGCACGGTAAATAAAGACCCGAAAGAAAAGGTGAGGAATTGTCAAATTAAGGAGAAGGTGGGGAGTAGAGTGATACCGGTTCGATAGCGTTTTGAAAATACGAACCGCTAAGCTAACTGTGTGGGTAGGCGAGAAGGGGTTGGAATGGGAATTTGGGTGTTGGTGCGGGAAGGTGAAAGAGGTCTAGGATTATTAGAGCTCAATTACTTGAAAGGAACTTCCTGGCGCATGGCAGTAACCTCCCCTGCACCCACCTATACATACTGCAATTCCCTTTCACCTCCTAGAACCAACCCGACCATTTATCCCCTTCGTTACTGATAATGACGGAAGAACCTTAAAGACAACAGTTGGCAGAACCACTTCGATAAAATGAGCAAATCAGTTGCAGACGGTTCGGAACTTAGACTCAAAATAATGAAAAAGGCGCGTAGCAGTTGATATTAGTCACGACCCCAATAATGGGTGAGTGGTGGGGGCTTGTTGTTATTTACTAAGGTTAGCTAAGCCCTGACACAAAACCAAGAATATGACTATTCAGTGAAAACTGTACTAATTTCTATTATCCTCGTGTCTTTTCAGTACATGGGTTATCATGGCTCTCCACGACTTCTTACCCTTTTTAGCTCTTGTTCCTGTTTATCTTTTTACTGTCACTCTCGAGGTGGTGTAATGGTTAGCAAGCTTGTCATGCTAGAATCATTACAGTTGAGTAGTGAGTTCGATCCTCACTGGGTGTTCCATACTTTCGGCCTTGTGCCACATCTAAGCTACGCTTAAAAAATCACCACTCCCGCTTCGCATTCTTCCATCCATTTGCATAAAATTTTCAGGTCGACAGCCCGCTTGTCCCCCACGTTCCCCTTTGCCTTTTAATATGTACTGTGAGTGTCAAATTTTCCAAGCCTTCCTTCCATATTATGTGACACATCTGTATCTTTCTGACGGTAACTCTAAGCGCCATTTTGTTTCCATAAAACTTCCTCGACCCTAATACGCTATGTCTATAATAATCTCAGCATCCACATGATACACATATTTTGAATATAGTAGAATATTTAAATCTAAACTTATTTTATAAATGGAACTTTGTGTGTGTGTGTGTGTGTGTGTGTGTGTGTGTGTGTGTGTGTGTGTGTGTGTCCATTACCTATAGACTCTGAAACGGTTGAACCGATTTTCTTGAAAATTTACACAGATGTAGTATAAGCTTCTGCGAGTATTCTTAGCTTGGTTTTGTGTCGAGGTACACCAGATAAATATCGAAAACCGATAATCAAAAAAAATCAGGTTATAGAAGGAGTGGTCCGATTTTAATCAAATTTGATACACTCATAGACAAAGACATAAGAAACGATATTCAGAAGTTTCAGGGTTGCATTTCTTACAATAGTGCAGAAAATCGATAATATATATATATATATATATATATATATATATATATATATAAGGCAAGATGTTTGTGTGTGTGTCTGTTTATCTGCCTGTATGTCTGTATTTTTTTCAGCTCTTTTATTTTAGTTTTTGCTTCGGGTTTGGCTCTAAGTAGGTATAATTGTAGTTCTTAGTCTCAGCCATGATACCATTTACTCAGAGGACTTATTTAGCCTTCAAAATTCAGTTTACGATGAAAAACACTTATTTGATATCGATACCAGGAAATCAAAATTTGACTTACATCCATTCATTTTTCTTTCAGTCTACGGTTTCGCTTTAACTGGAAACAACTATTGCTTTTTAATCTTTAATGCCAACATCCAAAGAGTCTGAGCTCCAGGACCATGGATTAGTTTTAAAGCTTGCATTACACCCGAGCAACGCCGGGCTATACTGCTAGTGTGTTATAAAATGGTTATGCTTAAACATATGTCATCATCCTACCCTTTTTCACTCAATGGTGTGTAGGGCAGTAACGTTTTGCTACTGTTTCCCTAACAAACTGTTTTTTACAGGGCAGAGTTGTTAGCCCTGCACCCAACCAAGGCCATCTAAAAGAAGAAGGCCAGCTCGATTGTGACGTGACGTCACAAAAGTAGTCCTATGTAGTAGGTCTTCGGTTAGTAAGACCAGCAGTAATGAATGATTGTAAAACTAAAGAAAAAGTCTTAGAAACCTTTTTTAAATTCTGATTAAAAAAGAAAAAAAAGAAACAGGGCAAGATTGTATACTACTCAACTGTATTTAATAATATTTATTCTTTTCTAAATGATTAATAATAGTAATAATAAATTGTTGCTGAAAGTGGTGTTAAAGTAAATAAACAAAAGAAAACATCACGTTACATTTCATTAAAATTTAAAAACTAAATTCGTTCATTATTTTAATTGTTTCAAATTTTAAAATATATATATATCATTCGTGCAACATCTTTTGTAAAATAAAGACAGAAGCTGACGATGGTTCGCCTGAAATAGGCCTGTAATTCCGATTCACCATGAAATAATGTGCCTGTCTTAATTTTTCTTATATTTGTTCTGTATGTATTTATATGCATATATGCTTAGAGCTCTCTTAGAGAGTTATCCTACCACTGTATGTATGGGATACTCCTTTGGATTCTTCTATACCGACATTGCATGCTGATATATATATATATATATATATATATATATGTTTTAGAATTTTAATCAGCATTGTTTTAATTTGAATGTTTTTATTTTGATTTTAACAATTATTCTGTAAAGTTACAATATCATAAGTGATTATTAATCTTAGTCTTATACACTTACGGCAACAACTGAATTATGAATTAGAGAACAGACAATAATTAAATAAACACGCAAACAAATTTCAAGTAAATGATTAAAAAATGAAACAATTGAATATAGATAAGAAGCAAATTAGATACAAACAATATAGATTCAAAAAACAAATAATACTTTATGGAAAAATAGGTTAGATACAAAAAATTTAAAAGACTGAAATTAAATTCATTCATAATTAAATTTTGTTTTAAATTTGAAAACAATTTTTTTATAAATTATAAAATCAACATTGTTTTAATTTGCATGTTTTTATTTTAATTTTAACAATTATTCTGCAATGTTACAATATTGTAATTATTAAATGATTGCTACTCAAATATGGCAACGACTGAATTATGAATTAGGGAACAAACAACAATTGAATAAACAGCAAACGCATTACAAATAAATGATGAATAAAATTATTGACTATAAGTAAGAAACAAATAAATTAGATGCAAACAATAAATAGATTTAAAAATCAAATAATATTTATAGAAAAACACATTACATATGCAAACTTTAGCTGAATGTTTGAAGTTTTCTTTTTTTGCTTAACTTGTTACTTGTAATATTATTATTTTCCCTAGAACAAAAATTATTTAAAAGATCATTTGTAGAGCTCCAGACAAACATTCTTTCTATTTTTCTACTTTGTGACCCCCGTCACAAGTGTCAATATTAAAAAGAAGCTCATTATCAGCCAAAACATTCAATGTTATATGCATGGCTAATTTTCTTTGATTTACTGAAGGAAGAAAAGAGGGATTTTTTATCAGCTTACCAATGATTGCATAATTATATAGAAAAAATTTGTAGTTGTATCATTAGGATATAAGAGAGAACCTCTGTTAATCCCCTGAAAATAGCAGTTTATTTCAGGTATTTCTTCCATATTATCTCTTCCAGATAATATGGAACTTCTTTGCAACTATTGCATTTAATTTTCTTAAAAACTACACGACACCAATAACCTGCCAAGTATAGTATTACAGGAAGAACTTCTCTATAATTATTAACATCATCCTCTTTAACATCAATTCTAAATTTCTAAATTTATACACATCTAACTTTTGCTCCTCTGTCACTTCATCCCATTTTGGTTCTTGTAAATTCTTTAAATCAATTTTAATGCATTGCTGATTAAATGGTATGCTCAGTTTTAAAACTGATAGCATTTTAATTTTTTTTTCACACTCAAGCACTTGCCACATCGAGATATTATACTGATCCCCACTAAGTCACCAGTACTGACCAAACCTTGCCTCAAGGTGATCAGTTTGAAATTTTCCAGGTAATATGTATAGCATTTTCAATTCTTCTTTGCAATACTTGGTCAGTTCTAGAAATGCATAGGTTGTATGATGCAAAGCAATGAAAGTTTCTTTTGTTAATTTGCCATTTCTTCCAGAAATGCTATTCCAAGATTCTAACCAGTCACAGAATAGAGAGAGAAATTTAAAATGTTCTTCATTTACTCTTAGTGGATTATAATACTTATTTCTTAGCCGACAACATTTATATGGTGTTTTTATATTCATTATTGTCCACCAAATATAAAATATGTTTATATATTCTGCAACTTCTGCAAAATTAGGCAAACATTTCTGTTTTCCTAAGATCAATAATCCCTGAATAGTGTACTCATTAAAAATTTACAAAACTAAATTAACACTTTGCCTTTCAAGGTTAGTAGGAGAAAGTGCCATTGAGATCAATTTATAACAATATTTCAAAATTGGCTGAGATTCAAGGGCATGAAGCTTATGAAAAGGTACAAAATGGGGCCATTTGAATACTGATTCATGATTTCCATTGTGACAAGATTTTGGGAACAGCATGCATTTACCTGCATCTTTTTGACCCAGGCAATTGTTTCTAATGCATTTTAATATATGGACTGAGTCGAATAGGAAAAAGAGAGGTCGAGACTTCATAACTGGGTGGGGATATACAATGGAAAGCTTTGGGGGACTGCAAAAAAAAAGATCTGGCTTTTTTATTTATTGCATTATTATCTGTTATGATTGATAATACTTGAAAGCCTATCTCCTCTAAACCAATTATTATACGTTTAACTATATCAAATAAATTCTCAGCTTTAAGACATTTAGTTGGCATAACATGCACAACATCCTTATATTGTGAGAATACACTGCTAACCATAAAGGTAAATGCATTTGTTGCAGCTTCATTGCTGTTATCAGATAAGCCAACAACATTACCACCCTTATCATCAAAATAAGGCTTTAGATGAATTTCATCCACAAGTAAAGATACTGTGGTGTCCTTATGCACTAGTAATTTAAATTTATTTTTAATATACATAAGAAAATTGTTATCATGTTGCTCAATCAAAGGATGTTGTTAAGGTAAGTCTTTTAATGGTTGAATAGCTTGGTAAAATTATATTTCTGCTGTCTCTTAATAATCTGTACCTTTTAGGGGAGCAGTTATATAACAATGAAGAAAATATCATCATTTCTGTTGAATAATCAAACTTATTCAGTGTCATTAAGTTTAGCTGCTTATATTCTTCTTGCACCAATACTAGAAATGACATTACCAATTTTAATATAAGAATCATATTTGGAGGTTTGGTTTACTGTTGTTCTGTTTCAATTTTCTTCATATTTTCAATCAGAATTTCAAGAGTATTTTGGTTGGTTACATTTTTAGGAACCTTATAGTCCCCTATTGTTTTAATTTCCACATCTCTACAAAACACATGTACAGTAAAATCAGATTCAATTACAAGAGACAGATTGATTTTTGAATATGGGGATTTGATGATGCTGCATATAATAAGTGTTCATTGCTGCCTAACAACATTCCAGTAATTTCTATCAAGAAAATTTAATTTCCCTTCTACATCATCAATTTTATGAAATTTCTTCTGCTTTTTATATGCTAAGTCATCAGTAATACTTTTATTTAAAGCCCTTTCAAGGGCAGAATTCTCCAGTCAAATTCTCCTAGAGTCTGGTGACTCTCTAGAGGTGTTGAATGAAGATAAATATGAGGGACAGTTTGGGAAAATTCTAGGCATAGCACCATCTTGAAGATATGTTTTTTGAAGTCTAACTGCAATTTTGAGACCTGCTTTTTTTTTGTTTTTTGGGTTTTTTTTGTCCAACACTGATGATTCTCTCCTTATGTCCTCTGGTCAAAAATGTAGCTCACATACCTAAAAAAAAATTTAAAAACCAAACCTATTTTAAATTCTTCTGAAAATCTAAGAAAAAAAATCATTTAGTAAAAATTTAAAATATGAAGCATTTTTCTTACAATTCTAGGAAAAGTGGAGTTTTCTGATATTTTTAAGGAATATAATTTAATTTATTAATTCAACAAAATGATTATCAGTGATGAAGCTAAGTACAAATAAAGAGAGAATTTTTAACATTTATACATTTTTAAATCAAAATAACAAATAAAAAACATTTTTATGAATAAAACAATTCTAAAAAAATGTTAGACTATTTATTAGAATTATATGCCTATAAAAATATTCCTTTATAAATTTATATCGAAAATTTCTTTAAAGTTTTTTTATAATGAGGTTTCTAGCTTTTAAAAGCATTTGCAAATTTTTTTAATTTGTTGTGAATTACGAAGATGAAATTAATTTAATCCTTAAAGTTTCTTTTATTTATGAATAAAACGATTCTAAAGAAATGTTAGAATTATTAAAATTATATTTTATGTCTATAAAAATATTCCTTTATGAGTTTATATAAAAAAAAAATTCCTTTATGTATTTGGACAGAAAATTTCTTTAAAGTTTATTTTTTAAAAACCGAGTTTTTTTAGCTTTTAAGAACAACATGAGCGATAAAGTCATGTTGAATTAACTTTCTCGCTAGATTTATGTTATAACTTTGTGTTGTGAATTACAAAGATATGAAATTGATTTAATCATAAAGTTTCAATTATATTTGCTTATTTTTTAATACAAAAAATATACTCACTCTGCTGCATTTAGTAGGTAAAAAATTGTCTCTTTTGATAGTACGAATCCAGAGATCACATAATTTTTTTATCTTTCGGAAAAGAAAATACATGAACTTTTGGGTCGTTTTTATAATTTCCTTTGCAATTTGGTACAACACATCTGTCAGGCATTGTTTTTAATTATAAGTTAATGCAATATTTAAAAGAAAAATCAGACAATTTTAAAAACTCCGTGAAAAATCTAAATACACAAACGACTTGTTGAAACTTAGGACTTAAGTTGATGATGTCACGAGTTCTTGACGTCACATACAGCTGACCTTTTCTCATAGACGGTCTTGGTCCAACGCCCAAACTTGGAGGACCGGTGGACCATTCTTGGTCCTTACGTTTACAGCACCTGGTATTCCCAAACGGTCACCCATCTAAGTACTGACCAGGCTCGATGTTGCTTAACTTCGGTGATCAGACAAGAACCGGTGTATTCAGCATGATATAGCCGTAGACAAACATATGCATCAGACCACAATGTTGGCTAAATGAATTGTTAATAAATTGGAAATTCGACAGCCTACGAAGTTTACGTATTGATAAGGCACCCTGGTGCAAGCAACGGAATTCGCTATTGGAAAATGTAAGCCGAATGAAGGGATTATGAATCCGGGTTACACCCACAGTGTTCAGGATCCCCTTGCTGAACGTCAGTACCCTGGAGAAATTCCAAGCAAGCCAAGAATCCAATAGCCTATAGTGTTAATAAAAGGCTGACAAGGAAAATTAAATACTTAAATTGTGGGTGCGATGGCCGGGAGGAATGGCTTTGAACTTTCCCTGCTCCTTAGGTCAGTAAGTAGTTTGAGACAGTGAAAGATAAGACGAGAGGGAAGGAAGGTTAGGATAGTAAGCCGCTTGACGTAGGTCAAGAGGATACTGATTACACTCCTCTCTCTCTCTCGATTCTGGGTCTGTCTATCTGGCGATGCTTTCTGTATCGGTTTTTTATATCTTCTTTTTGGATCGCCGCAGATCATTTGGGGGTTCACACTTGTATTTGATTCTGGGCTTCCCATTGGCCGATAAATAAAATTCGCGTAGGCTCGCGAATTGGAAATTTAATATTTAATTAACTTTTATTTTTCAACCGAAACATCTGCGCGAATCCGGCTGCACACGGACGACTTTTGGTCATTTGCTTTTTGGTCGTGAGTGTGCAAACATCCGGTCCATCGCTTTTGCTAGGTCGGTATCACCACAAGCCCAAAGGCAATCGGCTACTGGTACAAGAACTCTCATTAATACTTACCAATCATCTCAAGGTCCGCATTAACCAGCATATATGACCTTTCTGCAGAGTGATCCGTGTGGTTTGTTTTTAGTGGTTTGGTGTGGCAACTGCAAGCGTGGATAGGAAAAAAGAGAAACGATCAAATAGACGACAGATTCAGAAGAATAAACTAAGAGCAGAATAGAGAGTTGTCGAGCGCCGCTTCAAAAAAAAAAATCCAATTCATTAAATGACAGGCCTTAAGGACCTGCTTAATAATATTTGTTGTGGGACCTCCCCTTTTTCTATGATAATGGACTCAACGTGAGTATACATATACTCCTGCCATAGTGAGATACGTGAGTTATCGGAGAGAACAGTGACTTATCCGTAAGTTACCGAATGATACCGAAGTTACACAGAGAATACCGCGTCAGTAGTCATAGTACCCCTGAGCTCCACTCAGCCAGAATAGTATTACACGGACATACTAGTTCCAGCACGGCTTCACTTTCAAAGACTTGTTTATATATCTTCCTTACTAATCGTATTCCTGGATTACTAACCTGCGTTCCAGTTGTATCTTTACGTTTAATATAACCTATGTTTCTATCTCAATTATCTGTTTTTTTGTTCATTGTTTTGTGCGGTTCTTCCCCCGGAATCCGCAACAATATTAAAGAAAGGAAATTAACGATCCCTAGAACTAACAACCAAAGAAAACGTCGGAAGAAAAAGTGTCAGAAGAAAAAGCAATAATCTCGAAGATCATTTTACAATAATTCTTACGCTTTTGCTAAAAAGCTGTTCGCCGAGACTAAGAGCGACAAACTCGACATATCGCATAAGGAACCCGACGTATTCTGATGCTTAGAAAGCTGTTCCAATTTCTCTTATGAATTACCTTCCTAGACACTAAGATACAGAAGTCATGTTTAATTGTTATATATTCTCTTACTATGGTGTATAATTTCGCCCAGAAGTGTAATTACATTGATGACATAATTGTTTGATGGAACAATGCAGGGCTGGCGGAATTTAAAAGAAAATAAATATTGTTTCGAAATGTCAGGAGTGCAAAACCGTAGTGACAGACGAAATTTTGTTTTAATAAATAGCTTAGCCAAAGTCAGAGAATATAAACATTCTAATATAGTGAACAAATGAATGGCGGAAGGATGATATGTCAGACGAAACTCAACTATGTAAGGGAGAGGTGAGAAAGAGGGAAATAGATTAGATCGGAAGACGGAGACATTGGGGGGGGGGGAATCAAGAGCAGATATGATAGAGAAGAGAAGACGAACTCCAGCAGTCTACTGCTGTCGAATGTGTGTGTGCTGTCGCTCCGACCATTCTCTACTCCAAGTCAGATCACGGAAGAAAAAAAAAAAGAATCAAACTATAATTGTATATTTTTATAAATACATGTTGCTGTTCGTCATTGATGTCAAGCAATAGCCAATTTTGGTTCACAGTTTATCTTTTGTCGAAGTGCTATACAACATAATGACAGTAAACTAAAGCTGACGGAAATTCTGGAATTCATCCGCAAATCTCGTACTGGTAGAATAAATGGAATATACTACAATCTATATTTTTTAGACATGTCGGATTAAATAAACTGCAAACATTGTGCCTGCTTATTTTTAATAAAAATCAACTATCACGGATAATCTTTCGTGTAGTATTATATAATTGAAAGATATCATAAATGAGCTGTAACGTTGACAGATGTTATTATCATTCATTTCTCAATGTTCCCAAGTACTTTCAATCTCCTTCCGAGATCATCTTCAGGGGTGTGAGTTGTGGCAAAAAAATAACCGCAAAACTGTGTTACTAAAAATGACTGTACTATTTTTAAGTGGCAGTCAGACTTGTTTAAAACAACGAAGGAGTTAGCTTTATCAGCTTTCTTAATTACTATTTATGAGTGGTTGCGTAATTATTTTGCAGCAATCTTCAGTGAATTCTTTATAAGTTTAGAATAGGTACCTTCACTCATTTTTCTATACTTAAATTGAAACTGAAAATTTGATAATAAATAAGTTATCTTCAAGCTTTAAAATTATTTTTAATTGAAATGCAAGGGATTAAATTTACTAATTCCAGTAAGCAAAATACCCTGGTGTGTTTTAACCCGAAATTATATTGATCAGAATCAAAAATTTTCTAAATTTAAAAAAAAATTTTTTAATTTTAAATTTTCGCCATTTTTCATCGATTGTAAACAGAAGCCAATTCTCGGTTTTAAAAAATCTTACAAAAATAAAATACACCTAGCTGACATTATTTTCTTCAAATTACCGAATTTAAACTTACTTTAAGTTGACTTGAAACAAGAATTACTTGCTTACTGATTAAAGAATGTTTCAAAAAAGCATTCCTCAATTACGGTAGCTTTGTGTCACAGCTGTCAACACCTTATCAGCACCTTAGGAGCAGCCGACAACTGATGATTTAGTATCTGGCCAAAAGTATGGAAGACGTTTTTTTTTTATTTTGAACAATGTTAAAATTAAAAATTTAACACAGTTTTCAGCAATTATTCAATAATTGATGGAATTTTAGTTAGTTTAGCTTTGTAGGTTTACGTTTAAAAATGTTTTATGAAAAATAAAAATTAAAATAATTTAAAACTTTCTTTTAAAAAAAATTGACAATTTAAAAACAGAATGAAAATAACGGCAGAGGTAAGTCAATAATTTACGAAATATAATGGCATTCATTAATTTTTATTTTTAATATCTATTTTTCATATTATTTTTAGGTACCTCTACAAATTTTGAATTTCAAAATTATTATTTTTTTTAACATAATTAGAAAATTAGAAATTAAAATATAAAAGTTGCTTTAAATGTTTAAGGAATGACTTGCAAAACAGACTGTCGAATTTTAGAAACGTCCTTAAGAAACTTGAATCAAAATCAAAGTGCGGTTTTTGTCGGTTTCCATGTAAGGGGAATAATCCAAAACACTTGTAAACTTCTAAAATAAATACGACCCCTATGGAAACTTGTTATGACCCCTATGGAACATCGTATTTAAATGGACATATTTATTTACACACAAAAAAAATATTTTTTTAATTATTTTAAAAATATAAGGGATGAAAACTTTTTATTAATTTTTTATTTTTTGATAGGCAATATAATCATCAATTCTTAACTAAAAAAAGACAACATTTCTTTAAAAGATTTTTAAAATATTTTTAAAACTTTATGAATTATTATAATAATAAAAAAAATAAAAACAATTCTTTTAAAATTTTATTAGTAATCAAAAAAATCTTTTCCTTCAGACTATAATGTCCTTAATTTTTATTATTTATTCCAGCAATTAAAATCTTATCAAATAAAATTATATCAGAGTTTTATTGCATTTTTTATTTTATTCTTCGGAGCAGATTTTCGCATAGTGCCGGATAATTTTAAATAAAAAAATAGATAATTTATATTCCCCGATGATTTCTGCGTTTAACTAATAAAAAAATAATTTGCAGAAATTAAAATTTATTAAAATTTCATGAATTTACGTGGAGGGAGGTAACAGAGTTGAAAACATGTTTTGTTCATCAATATTTTAGAAAAATAATAATTTCAAAAATAATTTTATTTATTTGTGAATGAGTACTGAAAGTTTCATGAAAATCAGACAATTATTTGATTTTTGCGAGAATTTCCAAATTAATGCGTTTGTCACAGAAAAAGTGAGTTACGTACAAAATTACGTAATCGATTGTAAACAGTCGTAAGATTTTCTGCAACGCTAACTAAAATCAAAACAAAATTTTCTGCCCAAATTTCGAACATGTTAAAAGGGATTAAAAAATTTTATGAAATAAATAAAAATTACTTTGATTTTTGCTCTCAATAATATTATAAACATTGTCATAGCCAAAATTCGTTTTATTAAGTTTTGAACCTTTTTAATTCATACTATGCTGGATCTTTTGTGATTTAATGGACGTACCTAGTTTAGAAGAACATATTTTTATCATGTCTGTCTTTTACAGATTCTGCCTTAAGTAGATAACGGAGTTCTGGTTCTGTAGTAACTACATGTATAAGAATTGTTTAAATGTTCTCACGCTACTCCCCATCCTTCTTCAGCGAGCATCGAAACAAGGTATTGTACCACAAGAAACAACGTATTGTACCACAAGAAATAAGGTATTGTACCACAAGAAACAGGGTATTGTACCACAAGAAATAAGGTATTGTACCACAAGAAACAAGGTATTGTACCACAAGAAATAAGGTATTGTACCACAAGAAACAGGGTATTGTACCACAAGAAACAGGGTATTGTACCACAAGAAATAAGGTATTGTACCACAAGAAACAAGGTATTGTACCACAAGAAATAAGGTATTGTACCACAAGAAACAGGGTATTGTACCACAAGAAACAGGGTATTGTACCACAAGAAATAAGGTATTGTACCACAAGAAACAAGGTATTGTACCACAAGAAATAAGCTATTGTACCACAAGAAACAGGGTATTGTACCACAAGAAACAGGGTATTGTACCACAAGAAACAAGGTATTGTACCACAAGAAATAAGGTATTGTACCACAAGAAACAGGGTATTGTACCACAAGAAATAAGGTATTGTACCACAAGAAACAGGGTATTGTACCACAAGAATTGTGCCTAGCAGATGGCATTTGGATACCTAAACAAAAGAAAGCAAAAGGTATTGCAAAATTCCGCGCTTTCTTCAACTTGAATGTCGAGTGGAAAATATTTTTCGGTGTCCTTGCCCGTCGTATGACGGACGTTTTTCTAGGTGACCATTACATAAACCCAGCTTCCCAGAAGGCTAGGACATCTGACCTTCTGGATGTCCGGAGCATTCACACATGATCTGGAACTCAACCTTTTCAGCCAAACAAAATAAAACTGAGCTTTATGTAATTTAGCTTGATCTTGCGAATGCATATTGATCCGTTTCTCATGAGCTAATTCGAGTGCCGCTTGAACTTTTCAATTTTCCTCATAAGATTGAGGAATTTATAATGAAATGTTTCAGAGCTGCGTTTGTTAACTACATCACCAAGTGGCACGCCATCAAAGTCGGCATCATGGTATGGTGTGTGATTTCACCACTACGCATTATATCTATGAAACTCATATTATAAAGTGCAGCGGACACAGAAAATGAAGTGATGGTTCCTCCTTCTCCAGAGCGTTCAGATGACATCATCATTCCGGTCCCGTCTGAGGTCGATGGTGATGAAATGCTGCAGCGCTGCCATAAATTCTTCATGTGGGCGAGAAGGAAAGCTAAACAGAAGAAAAGCTGGAGCTTATCCTACTCTGTCAGGGAGATTCACTCCTGCATTGGAGGTGACATGATCCCGACAAAGAAAAGCCAAAGAAGAGCATCGAGCGGCCGTATGAAATTCCACTGATTGTAAAGTAAAGAAGTGCAGAAAGTGGTACTAGATGGACTTAAACCCAGCGACAGAACCCATCTAACCGGCAAATTGAAGCTTTGGTGCTACCAACATCGGAACTGCTCTGGCCTCTGTGACCACTGAAGGTGTAATATATCACTCCGACTCGCATTCAGCAGACATAATAGTGTATCAACTGATATCTGCGCAAGTGGCTTGGAGTTCTCCCCGCTTCTCCATGTTGGGACACTGTACGAATGCCGGAAACTTGCAACTTCCCATCTCATTGGTGGAGGTGTTCAATGTCGAAAAGGTGTGTACCCACTAAAATAACAGCGATAGTAATATATACAGTAGGGAGCATAAAGATCAGAACGATGTAAAGAAAAAGCTTAAATGTGAAATAACCGTTTATTTTAAAGCTTCATAGAACATTTTATCAAGGAAAAATAAGTATATAAAGGTAAATTATATAATTCCAAAGTATAAAGTTAATTAAACTTATTTTGATAAAGTTATAAGAATAGTTATATAACATTTGAAAAAACTAGATGATCAAAAACATCAGAACGATTAACAAAATCATCCTATTATAATGGATACATCATATCCAAATAAAAATAGTGTTCATAATTCATTAGTACTTGATGTGAAAAACCTTTACTTTCAATAACAGCTTGACATCTTTTGCTACATGAGCGAATTAATGTCTTGCATTCATTAACGGATATTTTCTCCCATTCTCCTTTCAAATTAGTCCATAGTTCTTAGACGTTTGTTGGATTCTTTTCCTTGGCTCTTTCATCTAGTAACTTCCATACATTCTTAATAGGATTCATGCCTGGGCTTTGAGCAGGCCACTCCATAACAGTAACATCCTCCTCAGAAAGAAATGTCTTAACAGACTTCGTGGTGTGACATGGCGCGTTATCATTCATAAATACAGCTGGTTGATTAATTGCAGTTCTTAAATTAGGTACAACATGTTTCTTCAATATCTCTTTGTATACAGTTGTGTTAATTTTACCGTGTAGCCTAACAAGAGGTCCCGTACCAGCAACTTAAATCATGCCAAACACCATCACAGTTCCTCCTCCAAATTTAACGCTACTTTTAGTGCACTGAAGCAAATATCGTTCCTTAGGACTGCGTCAAACAAACTTTCTTCCATCACAGCTGAATAGGTTAAACTTTGGCTCGTAGCTGAAATGAACACAATCTCACTGTTCTTCTGTCCATATAAAATGTTCAGTGGCAAATTCCAATCGGCTCATTTGCTACTTTTTAGGCTTCGTAGAGACTACTCGACTGTTCCGATTTATTTCATTAAGTTTTCAGGAAATAGTGTGCCTTGATATTTTAATGCCAAGGTTAACATTAACTCATTTTTTTATTCTTTACCAATCCATCAGTCTTGCAGTAGTTTTCCTAGGCCTGCCAGATGGTTTTTTGGTTTCACATGATCCAGTTTCCTCAATTTTTCTTAAAATACTATGAATAACACTTTTAGATTTCCCCACACTCTTTGAAATATCTCCGACCGAGAGTTTATCTTCATTACGTAACTTGACTATCCGTTTTCTAAGTTCCAATAACGTAACAGATATTTTCGCCATATTTACAATGCAAAAGCCAGTAAAGAGCCGGTGTAATTTAGTAAAATACACGATTTTATATTCTTACCCTAAAAAAAAGTTTCAATAATGCAAAATAATTATTAAATTTTATGGATTTATTTAATCTTTCTTGATCATTTTTTTCGAATGTTATATAATTATTCTTATAACTTTAACAAAATAAGTTTATTGAGCTTTATATTTTAGAATTAATTTACTTTTATATCCTTTTTTCCTTGATAAGCTTTCTATGAAGCTTTAAAATAAAAGATCATTTCATATTTAGACTTGTTTTGATCTTAATGCTCGCTACTATATATATATATATATATATATATATATATATATATATATATATGTGTGTGTGTGTGTGTGTGTGTGTGTGTGTGTGTGTGTTATCGCTTGGAGTAGATAGACTAAACTATCGCCCGGTTCACACTCCACCCACGTCTATTGAACAGGTGAAGAGGCTCATCCCTTGTTCCTTGTTTAGGATGTGGTTTCCGGCTTTCTCTTTTCCAACCTTTTCACTCTTTTCTTTTTTTTCTTTTTTCAATTGGTGTAGATAGACTAAGCTATCGCCCGGTTCACACTCCACTCACGTCTATTGAACGGGTAAAGAGGATCATCCCTTGTTCCTTGTTTAGGATGTGGTTTGCGGCTTTCTCTTTTCCAATCTTTTCACTTCTATGTAGCCCCCTGCGCTTCAGTGGCGTTACCGCCTTGCTCGGGGTGATATGATTAAAAAAAAAAAAAAGAAGACGGGTGTTAAACTCATTCGTTAAAATGGCCAACCGATATGAATTTTAGATATATATTGTTGTATCTCTAAAAGGCTACTACGTGGGTAATCGCCAACATAAAACTATATCAGGCTGCATGAAGTAGATAGACTGCGAGTGAGCGGCTAGCCAATATAATCATTCTACTCTTCCCTTTTCTCTAATAGTGTCCACATATTTAAAAGGATAATAACATACCACTACTGTATGTAGGTAGGTATACAACATGTATATATCATCGCTCATTCAGTAAAATGAATTAGAGCACTCTGGCTATTGGGCGCGTGTAATTATAATATACACGCTAAAAAGTCTGCCTTCTTCTACCGAATGCCCATAGTCCAGAGGTAGAATCGCCGACTGACGCCAATTCTGTCGGGTTTCAATCCTGGGTTAAAAAGCAATTGGAGTCTAACCGTACTGATGAGCTGTGATACAGCTACAGCGAAACAGATCTGTCTGCGAGTGACTATATATATATATATATATATATATATATATATATATATGTTGTAGGCGGCAGACTTTTAGTGTGTGATATACCATGTAAACATATGGCAGTAACTAAGAGTGTTCTAATTCATTATATATATATATATATGTGTGTGTGTGTGTGTGCGTGTGTGCGTGTGTGTGTGTGTGTGTGTGTGTGTGATTGTGTGTGTATCCACGCATGATTGGGCGATCATGTCTCTTTTCGATTCATGATTTATTTGGCAGAAGAATTTCCGCGGTAAGCTGCTGCTGTTACTTTCTGTGATAGACTGGTTGCTACTCTCCTGCTATTTAACCCGTAAATTATGGATGTGTTAGCTTCGTAATATTCCCAAGGGTATTTACGCGTCACGAATATAACGCATCCAACCTGAATTCGAACAAGAGTCTCCGATTTCTCATTTCGAGCCGTTACACCACTCGCACAATTTTCGTATTTTCAACTCGAGATAAAATGTGCAAAAACACCACTTCGAGAAGGTGGTATATTGGATATGGGAGTGGGTTGTACGTGTGCTACTATCTTCTAGTGGTCATAAGTTCAATCCTTGGGTCAGGTAATGAACATCCAGTTCCGTAGGAACGAACAACAACTGATATCACGGGGGTAAAATATCACAATAATCAGCAGATACCCCATATCATTCAATCAATAGATGACTGATGATGACCAGGATGTATTTGGTTGAAACGTTGTGCTTATTATAACATACCTATTAACTAAGATGAGTACATTAGCTCTAATCCACTTTACACATTTCTAAATCTACCATTCGTTTGTGTATTGAATACTGTTGCCATATCTGGTCGATTGCTCCTGCTATTCATGTTGAGTTTCTCGATAAAATAAAAAAAAAGGATCTGCAATGTGATTAGTCTTGACTTAGCATCTCGACTTCAGTCACTTTCTTACCGATATGACGTGGCTTCTCTCCATCTTTTCTACAAATGTTTTCATGGCAACTGCTCTGACAAGCTTTCTTTCCGGTGCCTCGACCACAGAATTTAAGCGTTCTACTAAATTAGAATCTAGGTCCCACCTTTTTACCTTTGAAATAATTAAATGTAACTGCCACTTCTATTTCTTAGTTTCTTTTCTCGCACTTCGTGCCTGTGGAACTCCCTTCCGTCTTCTTGCTTCCTTGATAGCTACAATCTCCAAAAATGAAAATACAATTTCAACTGCCATCTGCTACTGTAATATATTTGTGTGACCCACAGAAATATGATTTCGTCCAAAGGCAGCTGACATCAAAGGAATGTAAACAGTGACAAACAAAAATGTGTATGGCGTCATAAACAATGACAAACAAAAGTGTGTTTGCGTCAAGGTAGCCATATTTAAGGTCAAAAATATAAACAACATCAAACGTCAAAAGCAGCTGGCCCAAAGGCGACAATTGGCAAAAATGATTAATAGACATGCCTCACCATAGATGACGCAATTCAGTGGAATTCAAGATATTTCAGTTTATATAAGATCGGGATATTTTCGGTAAAAAACAGAACACGAAGTGGACTCAGAGAGAGCACAAAGAAGACAACTCTAGCAGCACTTAGCAGCATTTAGCAGCAGACGCAGTACATACCATACACGATTTGGTATATAACATACCCTCTTCTTGAATCCAGTTCATCTTTTATCCTTTCTTTAAGACCCTTGTACCCAGTCTTTTCCCTCACTGCAACCCCCTGCGCCCTAGTGGTGGTCCCGCCATGCTTAGGGCGAAATGATTAAAAAAAGATTTAAAAAATAATAGAAACGTATTAGTCTCGCCGTATGATTACCTAATTCTTTTTTTATAAAAGTGTTAAAAACAGTTAGGTTTCATTATATTGGTAGTATGTCTAGAAATAATCCGTCTATACCTCAAGCACCGTTTGTGCAATTTTTATGTTATATCGTGGCCAATCCAATTGGAGTCTACTTCCTATGAATTAACAAGCATTCTCTTTTGAGGATAATCAGTCAATGAGCTTGCTTACTGTGATAGATAGATAGATAGATAGATAGATAGATAGATAGATAGATAGATAGATAGATAGTAAACAGAATTAGATAGATAGATAGATAGATAGATAGATAGATAGATAGATAGATAGATGTAAACAGAATTAGATAGATAGATAGATAGATAGATAGATAGATAGATAGATAGATAGATAGATGAAACAGAATTAGATAGATAGATAGATAGATAGATAGATAGATAGATAGATAGATGTAAACAGAATTAGATAGATAGATAGATAGATAGATAGATAGATAGATAGATAGATAGATGTAAACAGAATTAGATAGATAGATAGATAGATAGATAGATAGATAGATAGATAGATAGATGTAAACAGAATTAGATAGATAGATAGATAGATAGATAGATAGATAGATGTAAACAGAATTAGATAGATAGATAGATAGATAGATAGATAGATAGATAGATAGATGTAAACAGAATTAGATAGATAGATAGATAGATAGATAGATAGATAGATAAACAGAATTAGATAGATAGATAGATAGATAGATAGATAGATAGATAGATAGATAGATAGATGTAAACAGAATTAGATAGATAGATAGATAGATAGATAGATAGATAGATAGATAGATAGATAGATAGATAGATAGATGTAAACAGAATTAGATAGATAGATAGATAGATAGATAGATAGATAGATAGATAGATTTTCCAAGCAAAGCTTAGATGTGGTCCAAGGCCGAAAGCATGGGGTATCCAGTGAGAATCGAACTCACTATTCATTTGTAGTATGTTCTAGCGAGATAAGATTGCTAACCATTACACCACGACATGGTGCCCGAAATTCGGGTTTGTGTCACATCACGCGTTTGTGGAGAGGTCTCGAGTAAATACCCATAGATAGATAGGAATTGACTAAGATATGACAGATAGTTAATTTTCTAAGCGCCACTAAGACGTGGCACAAGGCCGAAAGTATGGGTATACACAGTAAGGGGCGAACTCACTACTCAGCTGTAATAGGTTCTAACAAGACAAGCTTACTAACCATAACACCACGCTAAAGTGCCCACTGAGATAGATAGATAGATAGATAGATAGATAGATAGATAGATAGATAGATAGATAGATGTGCCTACCTGCTCACCAACGATTCTAATACAGATCAGTTGCAATCTTTGTCATACGCGGGAACACACATACACACATGAACGCGCACTCGAACCTACCGACGTACACACGTACACACATTCTTTTTGTACTTCTTAAACGAATTTTTATATATTCATTTACTTCGGCTCTCATTGAAATTCCTCAGCATAATTTTTTTTTAACATTTGCGTTGACGATTTCTGAAAGATCGTTCCCACTGTCAACAGCTTCATTCTTTTGTGGAACTCGCCTTTACTGCGACAGACGAAAGAATTTTTTCGTCGTATCAATAGTAATTAGCGACTGGAACTTGGCACGTGGAATACACTCCAAAATTCTTCTACGTATTTGTTCCATTTTTCTCTTTTTTTTTTTTTTTTGTATTTTTTGTCAACGGAGTCATGTTCAATTTTCTTAGCATTAACTTCTGTCATGGCTAACTACGCGTTAACTGCAGTTTTCTTTCCATTTCACCTCTTACTTAGCTTTCACAGAAAGACTTTACTCTGTTTAGATAGATAGATAGATAGATAGATAGATAGATAGATAGATAGATAGATAGATAGATAATGAATAGACATAGATAGATAGATAGATAGATAGATAGATAGATAGATAGATAGATAGATAGATAGATAATGAATAGACATAGATAGATAGATAGATAGATAGATAGATAGATAGATAGATAGATAGATAGATAGATAGATAATGAATAGACATAGATAGATAGATAGATAGATAGATAGATAGATAGATAGATAGATAGATAGATAATGAATAGACATAGATAGATAGATAGATAGATAGATAGATAGATAGATAGATAGATAGATAGATAGATAGATAGATGTGAACAAAATTAGATAGATAGATAGATAGATAGATAGATAGATAGATAGATAGATAGATAGATAGATAGATAGACCATTGTGAAAATTGATTAAAGCAAAATGATTAATGACTTTCTAGAATATTTCACTTTTTTCTTCATTACGTATGTGCCGTCTCATGGCATTGTTTTCACTCTTCTGACTGCATGTTCCTCTATGTTTTTGATTGATGGATCCAGTTTCTTTCTTCGCTTTGTTGACACGACCGACAGTTGAAAGGATGACACCAACAATATCCGCGATCTCTCTGTAAGGCTTAACAGTATGTTTGTGCAATGTTACAATTTTTGTACGCTCCTTTAGAATAACGACCATCTCAGATAATGGCCGTACGACAACTAATCCACAGTCGGGACAATAGTGTTTAGGTGTGATAAAAATCTGATGCAATTAAGCATGACATTTCAAGGACAAAAAATATCATCATACACACTGAAAATAGATTCATATTATTGCATACCACAGCAAATGTCTTAAACTGAGGAAAAAGTAAAGATTGATTACACTATGTTACACTAGTTGGTCTAAAACTGAGCATATGGTGAAAGAAAGGAAACTAAAGCAGTTATATTTGTCTATATTTGTGAGATGAGGTAGTGTTTACAGTATTTATATTATTCGGAGGATTGTCCTCATCTTTGTTGCAATTTGTCTATATTTGTGAGATGAGGAAGTATTTACAGTATTTACATTATTCGGACTATTATCCTCATCTTTGTTGCCATTTGTCTATATTTTTGAGATGAGGCAGCATTTACAGTATTTACATTATTCGGACTATTGTCCTCATCTTCGTTGCCATTTCTACGACGTTTTGGCCGCTGTACACTCCAGCCTTCTTAAGGACACATGGCTCAGTGGATATATACGTTGGTTAGTCCCTGTGACTTAACCCAAAGTGTTGTGAGTTCAATACCAGGTTACAGCAGTGATGAACAAGTAACTTACAGGGTTAGAGGGAGATAACTCATGACTACCAAAAGATGCACTATTACGCAAGGAATGGAGTTCATATACCCCAGTGATTGTAATAAAGGTTTTGGTTCGAAATTCCTAAAGAAGGCCGGAGCATACAACGACCGAAACGTCGTACAAATGACAACAAAGTCCGAATAATGTAAATACTGTAAATACTACATCATTTCAAAAGTATAGACAAATGAAGGGTTCGGTTCGAAATTCCTAGCACCTGAAGAACGTCAGAGCGTACAATGGTCGAAACGTCGTACAAATGGCAACAAAGATGAGGACAGTAGTTCGAATAATGCAAATACTGCAAAGCAGTTGTTTCAATTAATTTTGACATTCGTCATTAAATTTTGTTTTTATAGACGGACATTATTCATGACTCAGCCTAATATTTGCTGATTCGTAACATGAAAAGGAAGTAAAGATTCTTCTTCTTCTTCTATGTGCCCTGTCACTTCAGGACGTAGGCGATCATGGATCTCCACGTCCCCCTATCCCTTGTGGCTCTTAGTATGTTTGCTCCTGTTGCTCCTGGCAACCCCCGTTCCGTCATCCACCTGATCAGACCCTGCAAATATGTTATCCTCTGCCTTCCTCTGTCTCTCTTTCCTTCTATCTGTCCAGTCAGTATCAGCTTCTCCAGGCTCTCCTTCCTCATTGCATGTCCCAGGAACTTCAGTTGTCTCTTCCTGATGCTCATCATCAATTTCCTTTTTGTTACCATTCTTTCTAACACTTCGTCGTTGCTTATATGCTCAGTCCACGATATCCGTAGCATCCTTCTGTAGAACCACATTTCGGCCGCTTCCAGTTTTGTCCTCATTTTCGATGATATTGTCCAGCATTCACAGCCGTATTGAAGAACTGACATCACGTAGCAGTCTAGCACTCTTTTCTTCGTTTCTATTGAGATTTTCCTGTGTGTTAGTATTTTGCTCATCTTCTGGAATGCGTCCTTTGCCATGCCAATTCGCCTTCGGATCTCCGTGTCAAACATTGCATACATCAAAAACAGTTAGTGGCGCGAGGGATTTATAATATTTGGTATCTTCGCGTAAAAAACGTACTAACAAATCCTCCGATTAATACACAATAACGTTCTCGGAATAATTCTCTCGGGTAATTCACTCATAAACAATCTCATAATGAAGTACAATACTGGAATGAAAACAATCTCATAATGAAGTACAATACTGGAATGAAAACAATCTCATAATGAAGTACAATACTGGAATGAAAACAATCTCATAATGAAGTACAATACTGGAATGAAAACAATCTCATAATGAAGTACAATACTGGAATGAAAACAATCTCATAATGAAGTACAATACTGGAATGAAAACAATCTCATAATGAAGTACAATACTGGAATGAAAACAATCTCATAATGAAGTACAATACTGGAATGAAAACAATCTCATAATGAAGTACAATACTGGAATGAAAACAATCTCATAATGAAGTACAATACTGGAATGAAAACAATCTCATAATGAAGTACAATACTGGAATGAAAACAATCTCATAATGAAGTACAATACTGGAATGAAAACAATCTCATAATGAAGTACAATACTGGAATGAAAACAATCTCATAATGAAGTACAATACTGGAATGAAAACAATCTCATAATGAAGTACAATACTGGAATGAAAACAATCTCATAATGAAGTACAATACTGGAATGAAAATAGTCTCATAATGAAGCACAATACTGGAATGAAAACAGTCTCATAATGAAGTATAATACTGGAATGAAAACAATCTCATAATGAAGTACAATACTGGAATGAAAACAATCTCATAATGAAGTACAATACTGGAATGAAAACAATCTCATAATGAAGTACAATACTGGAATGAAAACAATCTCATAATGAAGTACAATACTGGAATGAAAACAATCTCATAATGAAGTACAATACTGGAATGAAAACAATCTCATAATGAAGTACAATACTGGAATGAAAACAATCTCATAATGAAGTACAATACTGGAATGAAAACAATCTCATAATGAAGTACAATACTGGAATGAAAACAATCTCATAATGAAGTACAATACTGGAATGATGCAAATCACCGAACACCGAATATTGAATACCCAGAATACACTGAATACACTCAGACTTCTGTTTCAGAGTTTTATATACTAACTAGCATCTTAGCCCGGCGTTGCCCATGCAACTTAGAATATTTTTTTTTTTATTGACCAAATGAATTTTTAAAATGTCGGAATAAAAATTAAATATAAAGGCTTGTTTTTTCTTTTAATAAAAAAATATTTTAGTCGCGTTTGACACGTGTGATTTGATTTCTGTGACGTAATTTAGCAACCATCTTAGATCGTAGATGTTTTACGGAGCAAATGTAAACAATCGGCTCCATTGGCCAAAAAGTGCGAAAGGGAAAATTGCTGAACTCAAAAAGTATGTGTCGACATGGCTTCCCTGTAGATATGTGTCCCTAGAAAGTTTGAATGACGTATCTTAAAAAATGTAGGCGTGCATAGGAAACAACCACACTCACAGATTGCCTTTTATATATATAGATTATTATGGTCACCTGATCTCAGTAGCACAATTCATTCAACGCTTATATTTGTTGCCTGTTCCACTACAAGTATCGATATCGACACTTTCTTTCTACATAACACCCCCCCACCTTTTTTGAGCGAATTCCTTTTGGAGTCTATTCTCTGAAATCTGTATTTTTAGTGTTGGTTCTGTCATGGTTCTTTTTCTTTTGCTATACCGCCGCAGTTCAATAATTCCTGGTGGCATAGATATATTCAAATCAATATAGACCTGAGGACAGCTGGAGGCCAAAATGGCCAAAATGTTGTCATGATAAAGATGAGGTCAATAGTCCAAACATAAATAACTAGCAGTATAGCCCGGCGTTGCTCGGGTGTAATGAAAGCTTTAAAACTAATCCATGTTCCCAGTGCTCAGACTCTTTGGACGTTGGCACGAAAGACTAAAAGGCAATAGTTGTTTCCAGTTAAAGCGAAACCGTAGACTGAAAGAAAAATGAATGGATGTAAGTCAAATTTTGATTTCCTAGTATCGATATCAAATAAGTTTTTTTCATCATAAACTGAATTTTGAAGGCCAAATAAGTCCTCTGAGTAAATGGTATCATGGCTGAAACTAAGAACTATAATTATGCCTACTTAGAGCCAAACCCGAACCAAGAACTAAAATAAAAGAGCTGAAAAAATACCGACATACAGGCAGATAAACAGACACACACACAAAAACATCTTGCCTTTCATATATATATATATATTATCGATTTTCTGCACTATTGTAAGAAATGCAACCTTGAAACTTCTGAATACCGTTTATTATGTCTTTGTCTATGAGTGTATCAAATTTGATTAAAATCGGACCACTCCTTATATAACCCGATTTTTTCGATTATCGATTTTCGATATTTATCGGGGGTATCTCGACACAAAACCTAGCTAAGAACACTCGCAGGCGCTTATAGTACAACTGTGTAAATTTTCAAGAAAATCGGTTCAGCCGTTTCGGAGTCTATAGGTAACGGACACACACACACAGAGACACACACACACATACACACACACAGACAAGGTTCCATTTATAAATAAGTTTAGATAATAAATCCTCATCCCAGAAATTCAGGTAAATTCCAAATTTTAGAACAATTGAACAGCATTTTCATCTAATTGATATTGCTAACATAACTTTCCAACTGAGCCATTCTTCTATCTTTGTCGGCTATATAATCTATGATAAAAGAAATCCTTTTATTCACTGGAAGAAAAAAAACTACTTACAGAGTAAAGCGCTATTAACAACATAAATGCCTGTATTTGTCTATATTTCTGAGATGAGGTATTGTAATTATTTATGCTATTTATATTGTTGTCATATTCACGTTTCAGCTGTCTTATGCTTTGACCTTCTTCAGGTGAAATAAAAAAGCCTGTGCACATCATAAAGAGAGGTTGATAGTCTAATGCAATGAAAGTGCTCATAAACAAAAGAAATCAATGAACAGCATCTTGTATCTCAACTTCAGTCCCCCTCCCATCACAGTAAAGTTACATTCCTGTGTTTTTCTATAAATATTTTCAGCGTAATTGTTTGGAAGAGCTCTTCACTATGGTAACTAGACTTTATGAATATATGTGTAGTACTAGACTGGCAACAAGGCCTCATCAATATGCTGTTGAGTTGGCTAGATGTAAATAGAAGTTCTACGCTAACAATTTTTTTCTTGCCCATCTTTAATTGGAGTAGATATCACCCGGTTCACACTCCACCCACGTCTATTGAACAGGTGAAGAGGCTCATCCTTTGTTTCCTGTTTAGGATGCGGTTTCCAGTTTTTTCTCTTTTCCAGTCTTCTCACTTTTTTTTTTTTCAATTGGAGTAGATAGACTAAACTATCGCCCGGTTCACACTCCACCCACGTCTATTGAACAGGTTAAGAGGCTCATCCTTTGTTTCCTGTTTAGGATGCGGTTTCCAGTTTTTTCTCTTTTCCAGTCTTCTCACTTTTTTTTTTCAATTGGAGTAGATAGACTAAACTATCACCCGGTTCACACTCCACCCTCGTCTACTGAACAGGTGAAGAGGCTCATCCCTTGTCCCCTGTTTAGGATGCGGTTTCCGGCTTTCTCTTTTCCAATCTTTTCACTCCTATGTAGCCCCCTGCACATCAGTGGCGTTACCGCCTTGCTCAGGGTGATATGATTAAAAAAAACATCTCGCTTGTGGAATTTTCTGTTGGTTAAATGCTCTCCACAGCTAACTTTAATCTTTAAAAAATTTAAATGCAATCCCAATCACTATCTGTTCTTCTCCTGATTAATCTTCTTCTGTACTCACATCCTTAGTGGGTTTTTTCTGTTTTCTAATTCTTCCACGCTCCTTGAGTCTCTGTGGTTTTAATGTCTTCTTTGGGGTGAATTTGATTAAAAAAAAATCTCATAAAAATGAATTCTTATTCTAAATAATTTGCCTTCATAGTCTGGGCCAACTCTTCAAAATTGCATTAAAAAAACACTTCACAAAGTTTTAAAACAGTTCTGCTCTTTAGTACTTTTTCTTTATGCTCTCAACAAAAGAGAGAATATTCTTTACGTTAAGAAATATGCAATAATTAACTGCTACTTGACTTGTCTTTAAAATCAATCTTTCCTAAAATTGAGTTTAACCGAGTGATTTTCATGAGTGTAGGCGCGTTCTTGTCATCAGAGGCCACTTCTGAATTGCTTCTACTGGTGCGTTCAGAAATTGCTGAAGCATTTTTCTCCTCCGACTCCTTTCACTCCGATTTCTTAAGAGACCTTTTGAACGTGTATGGTAAGTTGAATAATATTCCTGAGTTTTATTCTGGTAAAACTGCCGACTAGTATTTCAGTGTGGTCACTGGAATGTACAAAAGGTAAAAATACAACGGAGTCAGCAGCCGACAGTTTCTGAGTTACGGATACACTGATGATCTAATAAGATTTGATTGCATAACAGACTGTCCAAAAGGAAGGCTGTAAATGCGTTTATGATGTGTTAGGTGAGCACTTCGGATTATTAGCTCTTGACTATTGGCGTCAATTATGAGTTCATCATGTCCCTGTGACTCAACCGGAAGGCTATGTTTATGGAGATTGAAATCGAACACGCGCCATTTAAGTGAGCTCTCTTCTGAAATTTGGCTCTCATCTGAAATTAAGAAAGTCTACCGAAGAGGTCGGTGAAAGCTTTCTAATATAGAAAAGGCTTCAGTTGGAGTGCTGTTAGATGAACTGGGCTTGGTACCCTGTAGGGGTGATGACTCCCCCTTTGTCAACCCTTGTCCAGGATTTCCAGGATTTCCAGAATTCCGACATTTAAAACAACACAGTTATCAACGCACACTTCTCAGAAAAACGCTCGTTGAAAACACATATATACTTAGACAAGAAAATAATAAACAGAAACTCAAAATCCTGGAAGCTATCTACATTAAACAACTTAAACCTGGTTAGAATACGATACATTTTGATATCTCAACTAACATACTCAAATGCTTGTAATCGGACCACCATTTTGTCACTGTCTGCGGCCATCCGCCACGGTAGAGATGGACTTGTCTCTTCGATTTAATTCTCTTTATTGTTAAGAACTTAAATGTTCTATGTTTACTGTGTGTTAATAATTATTCTTTGATAATGGCTTATGTGAGCCGAAAGCTTAGACCCGATAAAAAAATCAACAATTACTGTGATTTTTTGTTGTTTTTCAACGATATCACCATCAATTATATTAGACGGTACGAACGGATCCTACACAAAATTAATAGACAAAACTTGTCTATATTATTCAATGAAACCTGCATTAATGAAAAAATGCTGCCAAAATACACACAATTTAACAACATTCTTTTCTACATTCACAATATAAAAAAAATAATGATCGATAACACAACTATCCTACACCAAGAAAACCACAAAAGCAAACTACAGATTCTCAAGGCAATATTCATTAAAAAAACTTAGGCTGTCAATTAATAGAATCCGCTATGAATACTGTAGTAATGTTCTGAAAAGTTTATAAAAAGAACAGTTTTTCATGCTTTAACACGTGCATGACCAGAACGTTACAATATAAAAGAAATTGGATAATTTTTACGTTCTAATGAACGTTAGACAATTTGCCGACCAATACATTTGAAGCAAAAAGAAAATTTAGAGTAATTTTTAGCAACACAGTTTTTTTGGTTTTTTTTAATCATATCACCCCGAGCAAGGCGGTAACGCCACTGATGCGCAGGGGGCTACGTAAGAGTGAAAAGATTGGAAAAGAGAAAGCCGGAAACCACATCCTAAACAGGAAACAAGGGATGAGCCTCTTCACCTGTTCAATAGACGTGGGTGGAGTGGAAATCCTGGAAATTTTTGCGGTTATTTTTTGTTACCACAATTCACACTCCTGAAGATGATCTCGGAAGCAGATTGAAAGTACTTAGGAACATCGAGAAATGAATAATAACATCACGTGTCAAAATTACAGTTCATTTTTTTTTTTTTATAAGCGTTTCACCCCGAGCAAGGCATGTCACTGCCACTACTGCGCAGGGGGCTACATAGAGTAGAGAAAGGATGATTAAATATATGAAATGTCAGAGGGTGGGTGATAGGCGGGTAAGGATACCGAGAATGAGGGTTGGGTAGATGAGAGTGTTCTGAGAATAATTGAGAGTTAGTGTGATAGGAGGTTTCTATTGACCCTACATTTAAACACCTGGAGATTGTAGCTGTCGGAAAAGCATACTTGTAGAAGGGAGTTCCACATTTCTTACATCTTTCAATTATAATACACGAAAGATTGTCCTTGATTATGAACGGATTGTATTAAAAATAAGTAGACACAATGTTTGCAATTTATTTAATCTGACATGTCTAAAAGAAAATGTGCTGCCTACGAGTTTCGATCCCGGTTTGAAGCAAGTGGATGTCTAATGAGCTGTAATACAGCGAAACAGGCTTGTATGTGGATGACTAATAAATTATACTCTCATTACAATTGATCTCTCTAGTGAGGAGAAAATTTTTAAAAGCAGTTACCACTTCTGTAATTTACACATTACTCTTTAGTAATGAATTGAGTTCTCCCGGTGGCTAGCGTGTGTATACACCGCATATATATAACACGCTAAAATTTCCTCCTCTCGCATTCCATTTGCCGATGGTTTAGTGGATGTCTAGCCACACTGGTGAGCTGTGATACAGCAAAATAGATTTGTACGTGGGGATGACTTATATATATATATATATATATATATATATATATATATATATATATGTGTGTGTGTGTGTGTGTGTGTGTGTGTGTGTGTGTGTGTGTGTGTGTGTGTGTTTAGTGTATCGAGGCAACAGATAATTTAAACATATACTGTTAAACATATACTGTTAAATGTGGATGTGCGTTGTGGTACAGTGGATATCGGCTCGGAACGAGAAACCGGAGAGTTCGAATTCCAGTTGAATCCATTGTATTCACTTACGCGCAAATACCCTTGGGAAAGGTATTAACCCGTCTCTTCCTTCCAGTTATGGGTTAAATAGCAGGAAAGATTGGATTCTATAGCCTTGGTCGGCAACTAGTCTACCGCAGAAAGTAATGGCAACCTACTGCGGGATAATCTTCGGCCCAGTCAGTCAAGTCTCTTTCGAGACATGATCGCCCAAGCGTGTATCACGTATGGCATTTAACTGACTGATACTCTTAAATATAACAGATAATGAATGTCTATTATGTTTCATCATGAGCCGTTCTAAACATCGTATTTTATTTTTAATTTCAGGTGAAAATACTCACTCATACACGCAGTAAAACGAATTTTCAGATATTGTAGGCCATTTACATTGAATCAAAACAACCCACACTTAATAAAGTCACATTTCAGTCTGGTCATAACACATTACATTGCATTTAGACATATGGTTCTGTATTAACGTTTCGGTCTCTCACACGGTGTGACGTCATAGAACCGCGTTACAAATTTACGAACTGCGTCTGCTATTCGATGACTGTTATCGCCGCATAGCAATATTTTATGTCAACACAAGATAATATCATCTTTGATGGTGGATGTCTTTATGCTAACGTCCCTATAACCTCTCTGAAGATGTCTCATGTGAGCCGAAAGCTTAGAACCAGCATAATAAAAAAATATCCAAATGTTGGAGATTTTTTTTTCACCTGAAATCAACGATGTTTAGAACGGTTCATGATTAAACATAATAGACATTCATTGTCTGTTATATATATATATATATATATATATATATATATATATATATGTGTGTGTGTGCGTGTGTGTGTGTGTGTGTGTGTGTGTGTGTGTGTGTGTGTGTGTGTGTGAATGTATATAGCTGGGTACATGAATTTGGGTATATAATCTATCTATATAAATCAATATATATTTGGCAGACATGAAGCAGACTACCACCACGTTTAATTTCGTTTTTTTCTTTTTTTTTTTTCTTTTTTTTTTTTCAGTTTCTCATACATCGTTAAAGTAAATCGATTCTCCATTTTCAATCCACTCGCGTTGGGGTCGCTTTGTTTATGTTAATTTCGTTGTTTTTTGTTTTTTTGTTTTTTTTTTACTTTTTTTCAGCGCAGTTCTATCAATTGTTACTTAAACTTTCCGATTATCAAAAAGAAATTTGAAAATTTACACTATTTAAACAAATTTGGGGGCGTTAGTTTCTCATACACTGTTATAGTAAATTGATCCTCCATTTTCAATCCACTATAAGGTTGTATGAGAAACTGATCCCCCTACAAAAAAAATCGTATAAATATTTCAATTTTTGCAATTTTTTTGTCATTCGTAAAGTTTAAGGTGTAAAAGATAATATTGCACTGAAAAAAGTCCAAAAAATTTGATAATGAACACATTTACAGGTGGCGGTAATGTCGTACCGGCGACTGGTTTCAAAATGGAGGCTCGATTTACTATAACGTTGTATGAGAAATTGATCACCCCACCGAAAATGTTTAAATATTAAAATTTTTCAGAAACTTTTTTCTCAATCGTAAAGCTAAGGAGGTAATCGATAGAACTGCGATGAAAAAAGTTAAAAAAAAAAAAGCAAAACAACAAAATTAAACGTGGTGGTAGTCTGCTTCAGGTCCGCCATATATTTTTATTTCTATGTTTGTGCGTGTTTCTATGTATCTTTGTGTGCATTTATGCGTATAGTGCGTATGTGTAAGTAGATCCGTATGTGTGTTTTTATTTTTGTATATATGGTGCTTTCTTAGTTCTTAAGTGTGTGTGTGTGTGTGTGTGTGTGTGTGTGTGTGTGTGTGTGTGTGTGTGTTCTGTTTTTAGCATGTGAATTTGCGTGCTTATATATTCAATTATATTTATGTTTATGCATTGGAATGTAATTTTATTTGTCTTGATATATAACCATCTTCCCTGGCCATCTTATCATCCGAAGTCAGTCTTCCATGTGTCCATTATATCCAGCGTTCATCGATACTTCTTAAATCAGCATTAAATTTAACGGATAAATTGACACGTAGCTAAAAACAATAATTAAAAACATATACATACATGTGTATATGTATGTATGTAAGCCTTTGTGTGTGTACATATATATATATATGTGTGTGTGTGTGTGTGTGTGTGTGTGTGTGTGTGTGTGTGTGTGTGTGTAATTATAAATATATATATATATCCCGGCCAGAAGCAAGTGGATATGTCTAGTCACACTGATGAGCTGTGATACAGCGAAACGGGCTTGTATGTGGATGACTAATATATATATATATATATATATATATATATATATATATATATATATATATGCAATTTGTTATATATATTATATTATTTATATATTATATATGCGTGGTAGTTATTTGAAAGCGCTCAATATCAGTGATAGAGCTGACCTATTCATATAAATAGGTGTGAGTTTGTAACCCTGGGTTTCACGCTCTTGCGAATCGTCAGATAAACTGATTAATTTTTTTTAAAAATTGGTTATATATATATATATATGTGTGTGTGTGTGTGTGTGTGTGTGTGTGTGTGTACAGGATGTCCTTAAAGTTCGTGTGCACTTTAAAAAAATTATAACTATTTGTATTTGCGATAGAAATAATTTTTAAAAGGATTAGAAAGGAGTAAATGTATATTTTTAACGTTTTATTGAAATTTTATTTAAGTTTCCACACTTCCTTCATCATTAGCAATACAAGGGGTAATGCGATTTTTCTAAGAATATTTTTTTACTTATCTAAAAATTATTTCAAATTTTATGGTAAAGAATCATTCAATAACTATACTTAAAACTAGGGACATAAAACTTTATAACATTTTTTACAGATTATTCCTATCACAAATACAAATATATATTTTTTAATGCACACGGACTTTATGGACACCCTGTTTGTGGTCCAGTGGATATCGACTCGGAATGAGAAATCGGCGAGCCGAGTTCGAATTCCAGTTGAATTCGTTGCAATCATATACGCGCAAATACCCTTGGGAAAGGTATTAATCCGTCTCTTCCTTCCAGTTATGGGTCAAATAACATGACAGATTGGGTTTTATAGCCTTGGCTGGCAACTAGTCTACCGCAGAAAGCAATGGCAACCTACTGCGGGATAATCTTCTGCCCAGTCAGTCAAGTCTCTTTCGAGACATGATCGCCCAAGTGTGTATCACGTATGGCACTTTAACTGACTGACTGTATATGTATGTGTCCGTTCCTTTTCCCCGTTCCATCATTGAAAAACTTTGTAATACTTTAAATATGATGCTCAGTGAAATTTTGAATTTGAAATTAGTCTTTTTTGTTCATTATATCGTAAATTTTTTAAATTAATTTGTAATTTGAAGATAAAACTAATAGTCATTTAGTAATATTGATTTCTGTTAATCAAATATTAACATTAACGCGCTTATAAATTGTTTCTAGGGTATACTGCAACGTTTTTTAAATTACCACTGACTTGTATTTTGATTGGTCATCACAGACTACGTCACAATGTCTCCCCTACTGAGGAAGTTTGGTTAGTTTTGAACTTTTTAAACTCTTTATCAAGCCATCAACACCATCGCTTGACAAGACAGAAGTGTTGAAACGAAATGGCTACTTAGTCGTGAGGTTATAACTGTTGTGGAGTAGTTTTCGCACTGAAGATTATAATCGTGCTATGTTGGTTGCTAATCGACTTAACGTACCCAAACTGTTAGGAACTTGATAATCTTACACTGAAAGCCGACTCCTTAGTATTCGGCTAACTGTCGACTAATATCAACTGCCTAGTAGTTCTACTGAACTCCAATAGAACTCTAAAGAACTCCCACGAACCTCCCAAGTACTTCCTTCGTTAACTTCCTGTTAACTCTTCTTAGAATAGGAGGGAGAGTCCATTATCTGAGGAATCGGTGTGTTTCACCATAACAATAACATACTTATATTATAAATTTTGAGTAAATATTATTTGCTCTACTCTGTATTAAACACTCTTTTAAGAATATATATATATATATATATATATATATATATATATAGTGGAACCTGGTGTATGCAATCCCCGTCGTCAGCGACCACCTGCTGTTAACTACCGTTTTTCTATGCACGGACGATTTGCTAATGTTAATTGACCCCCAGTAAGCGACCTCTTCCAAAACGCGACCACCGACTAGCATGAAAGAATAAAATCACTAGTCAAGCGACCACTTTAACAAAAATTCATTTGGCAGTATAGTCCTAACTTTTAAATTAGGAGAATTTCAAGTAGTAATTTATTTCATTTTCCTTTCATCTAAGCCAGATGTTATTTTTTCTTGCATGTTTATTTTTCCATATATTATCGCAGATTGTCTTTTACTATCGCTCACTTCTAAGAAAAAATTGAAAACATATGTCGTGAACTTTTCCAACGTAGATATCTTATAAGAAATAAGGGTCAACATCAATTAGAATCGAAGGGGTCACATTACAAAAAAAAAAAAAACACCACACAGACTGATTTTTTTTTAAGCCTACACCAGTGTGAATAAATAATTTTTATTTTTTTGTTAACCGTTGTAATTACGATTTTAATGTTAAAAAAAAATAGTTATGCTGAATAAATTTTTTCAAACTTAGACCATCTTATGTTCTCATTTTTTTTAATTACCAGATTACATGGTAAAATACTAAAATATGTACATTTTAGAGAGTGGAATACACGATCGTGGAGAGGATATGTCACGAGTCTTTAGTGAACGACTACCTGCCGTATGCGACCAGTTTTTGATGGCAGTAGGGCTGGTTGCCTACAGCAGGTTCCACCGAACGCCCATAGACCAGGGGTAGAGTCACCGACTGACGCCATTTCGGTCGGGTTTCAATCCTGGGTAAAAAAGCAATCGGAGTCTAACCGTACTGATGAGCTGTGATACGGCGAAACAAATCTGTCTGCGGATGACAATATATACATATATATATATATGTGTGTGTATGTGTGAATAGACCTATTTTATATATATCAATAAATCCACATATTGTATAGTCCTACGTCAATCTCACGACTCGAAGTTTCATGCATTATGCAATCATCGACGCAGGACTATATATATATATATATATATATATATAGCATAGTGATGATCCACGTATACTGCCTTAATGTGTATAGGAAAGAATATTAAAACGATTTGAGTTTAAAAATGTGTTTTTTTTTTGTTTTGTTTTTTTTGACAGTGTAGTAGAAATAAACAAATACTGTAAAAAAAAACATTTTTAAACTCAAAACGTTTTAATATTCTTTCATATATATATATATATATATATATATATATATATATATATTTCATTTGTAAGCGAGTTAGTACGCAACCTAGGTTTCTAGCTTGTGGTGTCTTCAGGCCATTTGCAAGAACTGATTTTACCGGGGTTTTTTTGTTTTTGTTTTTTTTTTTTTTTTTTAAGAACGCTCACGTCACTTGTCTTTTTTTTTTCTTTTTTTCTTTTTTTTTTTTTTTTTGAACGCTCACTTAACGGGAAACTTTTGGACGCCCAATTTTAAAACTACAAGAAATAATAATTTTTTCATCCCTGTTTGAATGTACCTAATATGTATTTTTTGATATGGTTACACTTAGTCATAATATCTGTTCTTTTATTCAATAATTCATTTTTGTTTGAGAATAGCTTAATCGCCAACTTTTCTTCCTGGCACAATCTACATATTTTGCCACCGTTGTAATGCTTAGCTGTTTTCACTATACTCCACGTTATGTCTGGATCTTTTCCATATTTTAATTTCAATTTCAACACGTGACCAGCAAATTTTGTACAATTTTTTAAGTTTTCTATTTTAAATGCAGACTTGTGATTGAACTACTTAGTCTTAAAGGTGTCTTTGGTTGATCCCTATATGTTTTGTTTTCACCAATCAAGTCATGTACTTTTGCTTTGTAAATGACTTCTTTTATATTACAAAGTCCTTGAAGTGGGCATTTATTTTTGTCTCTGCAGTTGCATTCTTTATCAGTGATCTTGTTTTGTACAATGCTATTTAAGTTTCTGGCGTTTAGTTTCTTTATGAAACTTTCTAAATATCTAGTACAGCTATAACTCAGTTTGATTGTATTCCTATTGAAAATTTTGTATATATATATATATATATATATATATATATATATATATAAGATTTTACTCTGTTTAAATGTCAAAAACAATTTTTGATAAATCCATGCCAAGTAGATTAGAAGTGGAAAAAGTTTTCGTGTGACGCGTTTCGTTCTTCAAAACTTCATCTGTCTAAAGTGATGCAAAACTTTAGTAGCTGATCATAATTTTTATTAAAATATGCTTGTTTAATTAAAAGAGAAAAGCGTAAAGAGAAGGACCCTGGGATATGAAATGTACATGGCTTTTCCATAGAATCGGCAATTCAACACAATTGGCACATAATTTCTAAAATCTCTTTAAACCTACCAAAAGTAAAACCTTGATATTTTGTCAAAATTAAAATATTTGAAGGGCCACATTGATAAGGAACTTGGGTCGCTATGGCTTCATAGACATTTTTTCTCTCTAGAATCTATCTTACATGTTTATAAGTTTACCATTCATCCTTGCTACAAATATTGCTACCACAGCTGGTTTGTTGCTCCTGCTATATATTTAGAGATTCTTGATAACATTTTTTAAAAATCTTCAATGTTATTAGTCCTGACCTGGTATCTTGGCTTCAGTCAATTTCCCATAGCTGTAACGTAGTTTCCTTTGCATTCTTTATAAATAATTCTATGGCATTTGTTCTGAAGATCTTTCGGCTATGGTATCTAGACTTTATGAATTTAAGCGCAATACTAGATTGGCAGTTAGGTTCTATCATTTTACAGTTTAAATAGCTAGATGTAACTGTAAGTTCTATGCTAACAGTTTCTTCTCTCGTACTTCTCACTTGTGAAACTCTTTTTCGGCTTCTTGCTTTTCTGACATGTGGGATCTTCAAAAATTTGAATGCAGTATCAACCGTTAACTTCTGTCTTCAGAAACCGTTTTTTATTGTCCTTTTTCCTTAATAGTAGTTTTCTGATATTTCTAACACTCAGTCACGCCCTTGCGTCTTAATGGCTTTATTGCCTTGCTTTAGATAAAATGATTTTAAGAAGTTAAGATATTGCGGAAAGCCTGCAACGTTGTTAAAATTCTTAGATTGTTGATGTCTAAAATTTTGGAATGCTTTCAGGATGTGAGATCAGAAAATAAATTACCAGAAAATAAATTTCTATTATGTTGGCATTTTTAAAAAAATACCAAAAATATATTAAGAAAACAATTCAGCTTATCAACTCCCGGATCATTAATTTCAATTGTAACCGGAAAAAAACCGCGGATGAAAGCAACTATAGCGATCATGAACACAAGGCCATGGCCTTCCCCATTTTCCTGCCAACGACCAACGGCACCCTAACGATTTTTCTTGTTTCGCTTTCCGATGACTTCTATCTTTTTCTGCTCTTATGAAACCAAAGAGCTCTAAATAAATAAATAAATAAATAAAAAGGAACAGAAGAAAAATATATCAGTAAGAAAAAAGGGAAGGAGAAATGTAATTGAATCTTTTGGAAATAAGGAGATTGTTGAAAAGTTAGAGGCAAAGGAGAAATTTTGCTGTTGTTTAATGGACTCCAAAGTGGATAGCTGGAGATCTGTGTGTGTGTACAATGGAGGACAATTGAAAGACATTAAACAAATGAAGCTATTCCGTTGTATATTGAAAATATCGACGAAGTGTGTCCTTGTAACGAATAGAGAAACTTATACTGACAAAAAAAAAGCATTACTGAGGACGCATTAACTTTGATCAATAGGCAGATATGAAGAGACTCAGATAGATAGATAGATAGATAGATAGATAGATAGATAGATAGATAGATAGATAGATAGATAGATGGAGAACAACCTTAGATAGATAGATAGATAGATAGATAGATAGATAGATAGATAGACAACCTTAGATAGATAGATAGATAGATAGATAGATAGATAGATAGATAGATGAACAACCTTAGATAGATAGATAGATAGATAGATAGATAGATAGATAGATAGATAGATGAACCAACCTTAGATAGATAGATAGATAGATAGATAGATAGATAGATAGATAGATGAACAACCTTAGATAGATAGATAGATAGATAGATAGATAGATAGATAGATAGATAGATGAACAACCTTAGATAGATAGATAGATAGATAGATAGATAGATAGATAGATAGATAGATAGATAGATAGATAGATGAACAACCTTAGATAGATAGATAGATAGATAGATAGATAGATAGATAGAAAGATAGATAGATGAACAACCTTAGAGAGATAGATAGATAGATAGATAGATAGATAGATAGATAGATAGATAGATAGATAGATGAACAACCTTAGATAGATAGATAGATAGATAGATAGATAGATAGATAGATAGATAGACAACCTTAGATAGATAGATAGATAGATAGATAGATAGATAGATAGATAGATAGATAGATAGATAGATGAACAACCTTAGATAGATAGATAGATTGATAGATAGATAGATAGATAGATAGATAGATAAACAACCTTAGATAGATAGATAGATAGATAGATAGATAGATAGATAGATAGATAGATAGATAGATAGATAGATAGATAGATAGATAGATAGATAGATAGATAGATAGATAGATAGATAGATAGATAGATAGATAGATAGATGAACAACCTTAGATAGATAGATAGATAGATAGATAGATAGATAGATAGATAGATAGATAGATAGATAAACAACCTTAGATAGATAGATAGATAGATAGATAGATAGATAGATGAACAACCTTAGATAGATAGATAGATAGATAGATAGATAGATAGATAGATAGATAGATAGATAGATAGATAGATAGATAGATAGATAGATAGATGAACAACCTTAGATAGATAGATAGATAGATAGATAGATAGATAGATAGATAGATAGATAGAATGAACAACCTTAGATAGATAGATAGATAGATAGATAGATAGATAGATAGATAAACAACCTTAGATAGATAGATAGATAGATAGATAGATAGATAGATAGATAGATAGATAGATAGATAGATAGATAGATAGATAGATAGATAGATAGATAGATAAACAACCTTAGATAGATAGATAGATAGATAGATAGATAGATAGATAGATAGATAGATAGATAGATAGATAGATAGATAGATAGATAGATAGATAGATAGATAGTGCATATATGGGCTCTCATACATCCTTTTACATAAAATCATATCTACAGAGCAATATTCACACGTATACGAATGTTCGATATGAATGCAGAGATAAAACCGATCCTAAATCCGGCCAACCGACATAATGGAATTTGCTAAATCATTTAAGCTAAGTAATCTTACTTTTCTCTCGATAATTACCTAATTTAATTATTATTAATTATTTCAATTATTAATTTAATTGTTATTAATTATTTCAATTTCAATTATTAATTTAATTATTAACATAAAAAGTATTACCCTTTTAATCCATTGTGTCTCCTACATCAAATATCTACTAACTTCTCTTTCGGAATTGTAATCTGTAACCTCATCACGTTCGCTTTAATCTCGTCCACGTCCTTGGTACTGCGATGTGATCCAAAAAGAAAGCAGTCAAGAGATGTGAAGAATAGGTCTTAGTCATATTTTAAATACACGTATATCCCTGCGTCAAATTTTCAAAACAATCTAAAAAGCTCTTTTTCCTGATTACCATCATATATATTCTCGCGTTCTTCTTAATCTCGTCTACTGGGTTTTTAATGGAGAGTTTAATTTCAAGAAAATCTGAAATCGTAAGGACTGCACTTATTTTTATTGGCTTGAATTTGATAAAGGTAACGGTAATAGTAATATTAGCCGTTTTCTTATAAGAAAACATTCCCCATTCATTGACCGAACAGGTAGTGTCGATATCGCTTGAAGGTTAAAAAATACTTATATTAAAATAATTTTTCAGGAAAATAGGTTTCACAAGTCCAGTAATTGTTATTGCGCTTTTTTAGTATTGATGGGGTTTCGTTCGTAATTCTGATTATATCATTAATTCTTCTTTGAGTTACATGTGCTATTCATTTCAGTTGTTGCTGCTGTTGAAAGTTCTCAAGTGATTATTTACTGTTATTAGATACAGTTCTTTGTTCATGATTCTGTAGTACTAATCCACAGGATTCGAAGAAGGATGGTTCTCGCTAAGACCTCTGGGCTTCATTCACTCAAAGTCATTTTTATCATTGATCTTAGATAGTTTGTATACAGCTGACAGTTTAGATATTTCTGAATGAGTTTGGCACTAGGTATGACATTCAGATTAAAATCTTGATCTAACAAAAGAATATGAGTTTTCATGTCAGGGTTTTGGTTTTGCAGTAATTTGTGGCGTTGGGTAAAACTACCCTCAATACAGCATATTCTATGTTCAATTTCCTTTTCTCCTATATGAAATTCGTTATAACTGATCAGAGGTATTTTATGCGTTTAGTATTTATCGGATGTGCATTGTGATGCAGTGGATATCGGCTTAGAACGAGAAATCGAGTTCGAATTCCAGTTGAAATCATTGCATTCACTTACGCACAAATATCCTAGGGAAAAGCATTAATCCGTCTCTTTCCCCACAGTTATGGGTTAAATAACATGACAGATTGGGTTCTATAGTTTTGGCTGGCAACCAGTCTACCGCAGAAAGTAATGGCAGCCTACTGCAGGATAACCTTCTGCCCAGTCAGTCATGTCTCTTTGGAGACATGATCGTTCAAGCGTGTATCACGTATGGCACTTAACTGACTGAGTATTTACTAATTCCACAACCGGAAGTTTTATGATGGCTTCAGTGTAGGTGACATCACGGTTTTCATTACAATTCCAGATCATTGTTTCTATTTTAGAAAGATTTATCTTCAGTTCTTAAAAAAATTATAGAGGATGTTGATCTTTTGGTTCAAGATCAATATATTGGTCATATAAATATATTATGAAAATTTTGCCAACATCAATTGGTTAAAATCAATTTTATCATCAAGACAAGCTATAATTTGGGTTTTTTCTTAATTTTTGTTTGAAGTAGTATGGAACTTGAACATCTTATGTCATTATTATATCTTTTAGTTACATGTGCTATCCATTTTAGTTGTTACTGCTATTGAAAGTTCAAAACTAATACGATTTCTGCTAGTTGATACAGTTCTTTGTGATGCTGTAACACCAGTTCAAAAGGATCGAAGAAGAATGGTCCTCACTAAGACCTACAAGCTTTATTCAGCCATTTTTAATCATTTATCTTAGACATCAGTTTCTATAGAGTTGATAGCTTAGATATTTTTGAACGAGTTTGGCACCAGGCATGACATTCAGATAAATATCTTGATCTGACACAACTATTTAAGAATATGAGTTTTCAGGTAAATGTTTTGGTTTTGTAGCAATTTGTTGCGTTGGGCGAAACTACCCGTAGTACAGCATATTCTATGTTCAATTTCCTCTTTCCCTATATTAAGTTATAATAAAATAATATTAGCAGCTTCCTTATGAAAAATATTTGTCACTCATTGATTGAACAGCCAGTGCCGCTTTCAGTTGAAATTTATAAAATCTTTCTCTTGATAGAATTATTCAGCAAAATAATGATAAAATTTCAGCCGACAGTAGCACTAATCATAAGGCCTAAATATTGGATCCCTCAGAATTAAACGCACTTCGTTAGCGACCTGGTCTATGAGATGACCTTACAAACCATCGCAGTCTCTGTATTCCCCTTATCTTATTATGGCGCGCAACGATATTCATACGCACTATGTTTCTGACTGAGTTTAAACAAGCAGATTGCTAACCGTCGCGTTGCAGTAGGACCAAAACACAATTCAATATTTCCTGATCGATGAATTATACATTGATAAATCGATACCACTCTACTAATCGATAAGTCAATGCATTTCAATTTATTCTTCTCGGCGAAGTTAAATCTTTTATTTCCTTTTCGTTCGCTAAAGTATTTCGACTTTGTCTGTTGCCAGCGCTCCGAATTTCACAGAAACCGCACAAGAAACCTACAGCTGGAGTGGAGGTATGGAACACCCATGTCTGTCAATATAATTACCTCATTAAACTTTACTTATTCTCGGAAAATATGAAAAGCCACTAATTTTGTATATATATATATAATGTGTGTGTGTGTTGCGTAAAAATGTAAATCAAGTTATATATATATATATATATATATATATATATATATATATATATATATATATATTTCGCGTAATCAATCTATCTATATATATATATTGATAGTTTAATTGCCTAGTTTTTGGTCATAATAAAATTAGACCAGTGCACATTTGTATTAAAAAGTGTTTAATACAATTATATTGTAGAATTTTGAATATTTTCCATTTGTAAACAAGTTATTACGCGACCTAGGTTTCTACCACGAGTGGTGTATTCAGGCGATTTGAATAACTGATTTTACCGTAAACCGTTTTTTTAAGAATGTTCCTAAAAAAATGGTAAACGGTAAAACCAGTTTCTTGCAAATCGCCTGAAGACACCACTCATGATAGAAACCTGGGTCGCGTAATAACTCGTTTACAAATTATATATATATATATATATATATATATATATATATATATATATTAAATATAAAAACTTTAATTCAAAAGGAAAAGCAGGAAGTTCAATCCCAAAGACCCGATTCTAATTAATATTAATATTTTAATATTAAGAAATGATTCAGGTGGAGGGCTCAATGTAATTAATATTTAAATTACAAAGCCAATTATAATCTGGAACTTCTACTGGTAATATCTTGTTTTATTTTGAGTATAAAAGTTGTCGATGAAATGTGAAATCTCTCTTAGGGATTTCATGTAGAAATGATCATACAACGGTTTTGAACTTCGAAATTTATTTTATTTTATATATATATATATATATATATATATATGAGAGAGAAAGAGAAAATAAAATAATTATTCTACACATACGCACACAAACACACGCTTACGAGTACACGCATATAAACATACACTCACACTGATTAAATATCAGTATAAACCCAATAAACAGCGCCGAAATGATTTTTAAATTAATATCTAAACTAATTTATAAATGGAACTTTGTCTGTGTGTGTGTGTGTGTGTGTGTGTGTGTGTGTGTGTGTGTGTGTGTGTGTGCGCGCGCGCGTGTGTGTTAGCTATAGACTCCGAAACGGCTGAACCTATTTTCTTGAAAATTTACACAGTTGTACTATAAGCGTCTGCGAGTGTTCTTAGCTAGGTTTGTGTCGAGGTACCCCCGATAAATATCGAAAATCGATAATCGAAAATTTCGGGTTATAGAAGGAGTGGTCCGATTTTAATCAAATTTGATACACTCATAGACAAAGACATAAGAAACGATATTCAGAAGTTTCAAGGTTGTAGTTCTTACATTAGTGCAGAAAATCGATAATATATATAAAAGTCAAGATGTTTGTGTGTATGTCTGTTTCGAAGAGGAACCTTTTTACAATCGTTCGGTTCACTTGCAAGGAAATTTTAGGAATTGACTGCCGATTTTCTCATCTTTTTAGTTTTTACTAGCAGTATAGTCGGGCGTTGCTCGAGTGTAATGAAAGCTTTAAAACTAATCCATGGTTCTGGAGCTCAGACTCTTTGGACGTTGCCACGAAAGACTAAAAAGCAATAGTTGTTTCCAGTTAAAGTGAAACCGTAGACTGAAAGAATAAATGGATGTAAGTTAAATTTTGATTTCCTGGTACAAATATCAAATAATTTTTTTTCGTCATAAACTGAATTTTGAAGGTTAAATAAGTCCTCTGAGTAAATGGTATCATGGCTGAGACTAAGAACTACAATTATACCTACTTAGAGCCAAACCCGAAGCAAAAACTAAAATAAAAGGGCTGAAAAAAAAATACGGACACACAGGCAGATAAACAGACACACACACAAACATCTTGCCTTATATATATATTATCGATTTTCTGCACTATTGTAAGAACTGCAACCTTGAAACTTCTGAATATCGTTTCTTATGTCTTTGTCTATGAGTGTATCAAATTAGATTAAAATCGGACCACTCCTTCTATAACCCGATTTTTTCGCTTATAGTACAACTGTGTAAATTGTCAAGAAAATTGGTTCAGCCGTTTCGGAGTCTATAGGTAACAGACACACACACACAAAGTTCTATTTATAAATAAGTTTAGATACGTTCTGGAGATAAAAAAAATTCTCTAGCACGACGCAGGGAACCAACTTTTCTAGAAGCAGACCTACCAATTGATTAACTATAATCTTTTCACTTCAAGTTAGCGCGAGAAGACGCAAAGTCAGTCCCCCGGGGGTTAGTATCAGTAATCAGGGGTCTCTCAGATAATTAATAGAGATAAGTTTCGTCTCGGAGGCGTTGAAATTAACATGCCCCAGTTCGCAGCAGACATTTTGATTTTTTCAATCAGTTGTCAACTTGACCAAGTTAAGAACTGATTTAATCAGGAAAATCATTGATGAAAATTAGGAACAACAGACATCTAAAGATAGATTCTTGAGAAATATCTGCATTAGTACAACGCGTTTAGGTTAACTTTTATTTCGTGATTTCATAAGAAAGACTGAATCAGCTTAAAAATCTTCCGGAAAGAGAAGTCGTGAATAATATCTGTGTTCCAAATTCTGTCAAATGCCTTCGAGATATCCATTCTTATCTATCTTGATAGGTGTTAGGGCGCCGCTCTTATTTGACTACAAATGGACTGTTCCCATTGCTATATATAGCAATGGTGGATTCTCTACAGGGGAGTCGTACGGACTCACTAGACTGACGACTCTACGACACTGTCATTCTCTGCCTTCGGGTAGAGGGCGCTCTCTGCCCGGAAACAGAGAGCAATAACCCAGTCGTGGTTCCGCCGAAGGGTAGAAGCACGACTGGGCAAAAATAGACAGACATTTTTTGGCCGGGCCATATAGCCCGGAAAGCCCAGATATAAACTGACTATGTGTCATATGTTGCCCTTACTGGGAGGGACAGCTAAATAATGAGTCACTTGAGAGTCTCTAGTGAGTTACAGAAGAGTCAGTGCGAGTCAGTGAAGAGTTAGTCACACTTCCGGTGGCGTACCAGAAGTAATCACGTATACACACGTCTTACGGCGGATTGGACTCTTGTATCTTTCTATTGTAAATATTACAAATCACTTCTGTACATACTAACCGTCTTTCCGCGGAATACAACTTATATTCTGATTCTGTTGTTGAGTTATTCATTTATACTTGGCGACATAACAATAGGCTCTTTCAGTAATAATCTACCATCTGCTATCACCTAGGGATCCTTGACAAAATCCAACGGATAATCTGTAATGTGATCAATCCCAATTTGGCAGCTCAGATACAGTCAATTTCTGGCCGGCGCCATGTGGCTTTCATGTGTCTCGTGTACAAAGATTTTCACGGCTTCTGCTCCGATGAACTTAACTCCCTGGTGCCCCCTATATATGAATTTACTCGAGCCACAAGATTAAAAACTAGATCCCACCCTTTTACTGTGAAACCAATAAAATGTAAATGCAAATTCTTCTCCATCATCTTTTCTCGCACTTCCCACCTGTGGAATTCCCTTCTGTTTACTTGCTTCCCCGACAGCTACAATCTCCAAGAATTTAAATGTAAGATCAATAGTCATCTCCTATCTCACTAACCTGCATCCTTTCTCTCTCCCATGCTCCTTTCTCTGTCCACTCCATTCTCATCAGTATTCTCATCCTTCTCTTACCCACTTTCTGACACCCCCGATAACGTGTCACTTTTTCTCATAACTTTCCTTCTATGTAACCCCCTATAAAACAGTGGTAGTAACATGCCTTACTTGGGGCGATATGTGTCTCTTCTCCACGGCTTCTGCTCCGATGAACTTAACTCCCCGGTGCCCCCTATATATGAATTTACTCGAGCCACAAGATTAAAAACTAGATCCCACCCTTTTACTGTGAAACCAATAAAATGTAAATGCAAATTCTACTCCATCAGCTTCTTTTCTCGCACTTCCCGCCTGTGGAATTCACTTCCATTTATTTGCTTCCCTGACAGCTACAATCTCCAAGCATTTAAATGTAAAGTCAACAGTCATCTCATATCTCCCTAACCTGCATTCTCTCTCTAATGCTCCTTTCTCCGTCTACTCCACTCTCATCAGTATTCTCATCCTTCTCTTACCCACTTCCTGACACCCTCTATAACCTGTCACTCTTTCTCATAATTTTCCTCTTATGTAACCCCCTGCAAAAATGCAAGACAACATCAGTATATTAAAATACTTTTAAGATTTAAAATTATTTCTCTGAAGCAGAAAAATTAAATTTTTATATAACTTATTGCTGGCTATTTATAAAGTCATTTTTTTCCTCTTCGACAACTTGTCTGAAATTCTACATTATAAAATATTTATCTATAAACAACAGATACTGGGTGGGGTGGAGGAGTACCAAAATCCAAGACATGAGATCTAGTACCATGGTGTTATCTAGTAAAATTTTGAAATTATTTTGGTACATGCATACTAAAATACCAATGTTTTCCATGTTTGTAATCTTTATTGTTTGCCAATAAGGAAATAAATTCAATGTAAATAATCAAAGTTTTGAAGTGAAACTGCCACAACCTTCATCCAAGAACTAATTTAATTAAGTACCAGGAAATTGGTATACAGGTACTTAGTCAAAATAGTTAATGATACTATTTAGTACTATCGTTTTAATACTTGGGTACTTAGTGACATTTCAGAACCAAACTAACGCCACCCAATGACTATGTTTTTGGCGTGTTAATAGGTACTCGGAACAAGAAATTGGAGAGCCGAGTTCAAATTCCAGTTGAATTTGTTGCATTCACTTACACACAAATATCCATTGTTTCTCTCTTCACCTAGGGTTAAATAGCTGAACAGATTTGGTTTTATATCCTTGGTTGGTAACCAGTCTAATGCAGAAATTAATGACAGACTACTGTGGGAAAATTCTCTACCCAGTTAGTCATGTCTCTTTTGAGGATTTTGCTTCAATTAAGTTTGATATTTCCAATATTAGTTTAAAATTAAAACTCAAATAAAAGATTCAGAAAAGATTTTTCATTTTTCAAAATTCTTTTAAACCTTCAGTATCACTTTTTTTAATTTTTTTTTTTTTTTTTTTTGTGGAGATTCCTAGTAAGAACTTATTTACTTGAAGGGTCGTCACAAGTAGACCAGCTGTATGATTGATCCTCCATAACACAGGCATATTGGACATGAGAGAGAAAAAAAAACTTTAGTCACTTTAAAGGGAGATAAGTGATACTGGGACATCTGGAAAAAGTATGACTCATGGAACTAGAACAATCTACTCTGGTGAGCGAAACAAATTCTTTGGTTCGAAATTTTAATCATCTAAAGAAGGCTGGAGTGTATAATGGCCAAAGCATTGTAAATATGGCAACAAAAATGAGGACAATAATGTAAATAATTATATTTATAATACTTAATTGGAATAGACTAAACTATCGCCCGGTTCACACTCCACCTACGTCTATTGAACGGATGAAGAGGCTCATTCCTTTGTTTCCTGTTTAGGATGTGGTTTCCGGCTTTCTCTTTTCCAATCTTTTACTCTTTTTTTTTTTCAATTGGAGTAGATAGACTAAACTATCGCCCGGTTCACACTCCACCCACGTCTATTGAACGGGCGAAGAGGCTCATCCCTTGTTTCCTGTTTAGGATGTGGTTTCCGGCTTTCTTTCGCTTTTCCAATCTTTTCACTCTTACGTAGCCCCCTGCACATCAGTGGCGTTACCACCTTGCTCGGGGTGATATGATTAAAAACAACAAAAAAAAAGTGGCAGTAAAATGCCTTGCTTGGGGCGACACGATTATAAAAAAATATTAATGATAATATGAAGTTATTACTTCAATAAATGAAGGAGATGACAGAGATTATAGTAGGGGTTTATTTTATGCTATATCTCATCAGGACGTAGGCGATCATGGCTCTCTGCAGATTCCTTTGCTTTCTTCCTTTATTTCCATCTTTCTTTTCGGGTGATTTTCTTGCTTTCCAATCTCCAAAAATTTAAATGTAAAAGTCAATAGTCATCTCCTATCTCATTAACCTTCATCCTCTCTCTCTCTCTCTCTCTCTCTCTCTCTCTCTCTCTCTCATGCTCCTTTCTCCATCCATTTCACTCTCATCAATATTCTCATCCTTCCCTTACCCACTTCCTGACACCCCCTATAACCTGTCACTCTTTCTCATAACTTTCCTCCTATGTAACCCCCTGCACAAAAGTGGCAGTAAAATGCTTTAATTGGGGCAATATGATTATAAAAAGTCGAGTGTGAATAGTTACTTATCCGACATATCCTCGTAACCATAATCTCTTAATTCTTCCTCTTACATTCAGATCAGCCACCTTTAAAAAAAGATAGATAGATATAAAAAGTCCGAGATAGATAGATAGATAGATAGATAGATAGATAGATAATGAACAGGCTGAGATAGATAGATAGATAGATAGATAGATAGATAGATAGATAGATAGATAGTATTCTCATCCTTCTCTTACTCACTTCCGGACACCCCCTATAACATGTCACTCTTTCTCATAACTTTTTTCTATGTAACCCCCTGCAAAACAGTGGCAGTAAAATGCCTTGCTTGGGGCGATATGATGATAAAAAAAAAAAAGAGAGCTAGATATGAAAAGTCCGAGACAGATAGATAGATAGATAGATAGATAGATAGATAGATAGATAGATAGATAGATAATGAGCATAACCTTGATTGGATAAATCCTAAAGGATGAAACGCGTCACATGAAGTTTTTTTTTGTTTTTTTATACATTTTGTCATGGATTTGCTTAAAATATTTCTGGATATAAAAAAATTGAGCGCCCATAGCCCAGAGGTAGAATTCGGTCGGATTTCAATCCTGGGTAAAAAAGCAATCATAGTCTAATCGTACTGATGAGCTGTGATACAGCGAAACAGATCTGTTTGTGGATGACTATATATATAACTGTAAATTTGTTATTGAACTCGTCTCGAAAAACCCAACGAGTATAAACGAGAAGGGGAAAAAATGGAAACAAAAAAGAAAACTAGAAAAGTACTAGTCGAAAGAAAAAAAAACCCGAGACGAGGAACCTTACACAAAAAGCGCCCAATACATAAGTAGAGCAAACAAAGGGGCCAACTTTCCCTGAAGAAACAATTTGGTGAAACCTTGGTAGGTTCGTTGGCTCTCTAGGTTAGCTACTTACTATATATATATATATATATATATATATATTGATTGATTGATTGATTGATTACTTAGCTTTTGGTCATAATAAAATTAGACCAGTGCACATTTGCATTAAAATGCGTTCAATACAATTATAATGTAGAACTTTTTAATATTTTTCATTTTAATAATAACTCGTTTACAAATGAATATATATATATATATATATATATATATATATATATATATATATTATAATACACTGCTTCGGCAAATTTTACGAAATGGTTTTATTATAATTCATAATATTTTTCGATCATCAAATTTTACCTGGTTTTCTATGACCTTATGCCACCTTTCAACTAAATAATGTGTTGTGTGGTAAATGACGATGAACTCTGTGAAACTTGGACAAACGACTGACTGGACGAGAAATGTTTAAATGAAGTGAAAATGAAGTTCTGCCCTTATTTTCTTTTTAGTCTATTTTTTTTTAATCTAAAATTGGCGGATAACACGTATCGAAATCAGTTTCGGAAACTTCAAAGTAAAAGATAATTGCCTTAATAGACCGAGCTTGCCAAGAAGACATTATCAGTCAGTCGTTATTACGAACACGTGTTGTTACTTACTTCAGAGTTTCCTTAATTTGCCAATTAATGAACTATGCACCTAATTTTGAAGGAGTTCATTGTTAGTATATTTTTCACTGTTTATCTTCTAAGCCGTATTGTCTAGAAGAAACTCTAAGATGTGCTAAACGAATGCATTTCACCCGTCGAGCTGAATAAACGTTTTAAAGTTAAAATATAGTATAGAAAATTAAAAATTAATAACCTTGTAATTGTTTAAACCAACACTCATGTGAAATCCAAACGTCAGACATTTAATAAAAAAAATATGCTACCAACGAACCCCTTTGAAAATGGCTAATGAATTGGTTGAAAACACTTGGGACAATAATAACTACGCTCTTAGTTTTCATAAAAGAAAGGCTTAAAAATAAAATTATATATACAAGAAAGTTTGTTGCCCAAATATACAATATCGATACGCATATATATATATATATATATATATATATATATATATATCTGTGAGTTAACTAACATACGTGATACACTCTTGGGCGATCATATCTCTTTCGATCCATGACTGACTAGGCAGAAGATTTTCACGCTGTAGGTTGCTATTTTTTTCTGTGGTAGACTGATTGCCAACCAAGGCTATAGAACCCAATCTGTCCTGTTATTTGACCCATAACTGGACGGAAGAGACGGATTAATACCTTTCCCAAGGGTATTTGCGCGTAAGTGAATGCAATGAATTCAACTGCAATTCGAACTCGGCTCCCCGATTTCTCGTTCCGAGCCGATATCCACTGAACCACAAATAGGTTGAATAAATCCGGTGAGAAGACACATTCTTGTCTTACCCCGCTTTCTATTTGTGTCTATCTGCTGAACCCATTTTCCGTCCGTATGCAGTCAATTTGCTGCCAGTATAGGTTCTTGATTATTCTATTAGGTTAGACAACAGAACCATGCATTACATGGTTCCATGTAATGCATGGTTCTGTTGTCATTTCGCGCTATCACGCGGTGTGACGTCATAGAACCGCATTGCAAATTTGCGAAATGCCTTTGTTACTTTTGGTAACTATTGCCGTTGCCTGGCGGAGTTTTATGTCAACACAAAATAAAATCGTCGGTAATAGTGGATGTTATAGTGCTACTGAAGATGGCTCATGTGAGTCGAAAGCTTAGAACCAAATTAATAAAACATTATCCAAATGTTGGAGAATTTTTGTCTTTATTTTCAACTGAAATTAAAGCCAAAATACGACGTTTAGAACGGCTTATGATTAAACATAATAGACATTCATTGTCTCTTATATTTAACAGTATATGTTTAGAAAATTTTTTGCTGCCTCGATACAATATATATATATATATATATATATATATATATATATATATATATATATATATGTATTGGATTATTAGGAAAAATTTCATGCTTATTTTGAAAGGAAATTAAAACGCAAAACAAAATTATGCCATTAAATACTTATTCAACTAAATATGAACTATTTTGTTGCACAAGCTTTCTTTTTTTTTTGTTTTGTTTTGATTTTGTTTTTGTGTCATCCAAAGAATTTTAAAAATTATCATTGAGATTATTTTTCCAGAACCTGAATAAATGAAAATCTGAAAGAGCAACATCTGAGAAATATGATGCGTAACACATCCCAGCCAAGCTGTAAAAATTTTTGCCGGGTCGCAAAAAAAAATTAAAAAATACAAAAAATCCGTGAGGCCTGGCTTTATTATTTGCTTCAAAAAGTGTGCATTTTCACTGCATTTAAACAGCAAATCATAGATAGAAATGCGATCTAAAAGATTCTTTTTTCACTCAATTCATGAGGTGCCTGAACATCAAAGAAATATGAGAACCCAAGCTTCACTAGGTGTTCATGGATGGTGGATATTCACAAATTTAGTGTTTCTGCCAATTATCGTGTTGTTTAATGCAGGTTATTCTTAATCAATGTCTTGATTTGGTTGGCATCTTTTGTTGGGAGGGGGTCTGCTTAAGCTCTCTTCATCAATAAGGCTACAACCCCCAACTCTAAAGCACCTTTACCATCCACAGCACATATCGTTTTTTGTTGCTTGCGAGGTATTTTTTGCCTTTACGGTAATAAAAAAAAAAGCATCAATTCTCTAAAATACACCTTATAATCTTCCATTTTCTCCCGCACGAATTAAGTAATTTTTAACTTTCTTTCTCAAGCGATGATTTGATGTGTGTTCTAATCGGAAATATAAGCATGTTATATCTGTCAATAAATTTGATGTATTCTAACGTCCATGAAAGTTTTAAAAAAACCGGAATCAACGAAATACAACATGTTTTATAAATTGCGACATTTTTATAAATTGTATTTTGTGTACGAATAAATATGTATATATATATATATATATATATATATGTATGTGTGTGTGTGTGTGTGTGTGTGTGTGTGTGTGTGTGTGTGTGTGTGTGTGTGTGATTCGAACGTCAATGTTGGATATATGGTTGTGTTAAAAGGGGAAGAATATGTTTTAATTGCTGAGCTAAGATCATCCGTTATCCCAGAAATTCAATCTTCTATTCCCATTTCCTTGTATCTTCTCATTGTCTACCTTATCCCTTCTAATCTTTGCTGTCTGTTTTTATTCAGATCTTTGACAAAAAGGTTTATATGCTAAAAAGTTATAAGGAATGCTCAAATATTTTCGACTGCATACTTTCTTTTATTTTAATTTCGAACTCTATCTCTCGCTCTCGCTCACTCTCTCTCTCTCTCTCTCTCTCT